>CM076579.1:1475937412-1476180575 GCA_034641835.2 Pinus albicaulis | reverse complement strand
GTAACAAGAAAACATCAACGAGTAACAGGAAAACATCAACATAGATGAAAACATCAACACACGTTTATAACATATGATAATTACCAGGATAATTACATGCAATGCAGGTTTCCGCTCCAAATAAACGATTCCACTGCTCCCTGGCAACACTAGCATGACGAAAGAAATTGACAATGAAAACCCGATGATGAAAACTGATTATGAAAGCGCGCGGGTGATGAAAACCAGCATTAAATTCGGGTAGGTGGCCGGGGGTCGTGGGGGTGGCGGGTGGGGGAGGAGCGGCGGGTGGCGGAGGAGGGGCGCTCGCGGGAGGAGTGGCGGAGTTGGTGGGGCTCGCTAACGGCGTTGTCCCGTTTGTTTTCGTTCTCCGTCACCGTTCGGTCGCGCGGGTCCACATGGTGCCGGAGGGAGGGGGGTCGCCGGATTTCTGCGATCGGGAGCTGTCAAATCAGCTCCTGATTCGTAGATCAAAAGACAAGATGAGCAATAAACACAGCCAGTGCCAAAATTTTAAATTTACTCTGCTTTTAGTGAAAATTTGATTAATGCCTTACATCTTCCCTTATTCGGATTTAGGAGTGTCAGATAAAGTACCCTGGTTTAAATAAGGGAAATTTATTTTCAAAGCTTGCAATAACAAAAATAGACTTATTCATATTAATAATGAACATTTTGAGTTTAAATATATTTGAATTCACTTGGATTAAGGTAGTAGAAGTTGCACTCTTATTAATGTCGCAAGTTCTAAGCAACTTTCCATGATTAACATAATAGGCATTCCATGCTTAACGTATTAGGCTTGTCGTTAACTAAGAGATGCTCATTTCATTTGGGGGTATTTTATATGTCTATGGTTTCTTGATCTTGAAAATTTCGAAGTGGGGGCTTGCAGCAACATTGAAAAACTTCTATGGTAATGGTGCATCAAGAAGTGAATCATTACAATGCAAAGCACTTTTTTTTAGTATATAAATATAGTAGTGATAAAATATTTGGTATCAATCTAGGAATAAGTTTTAACACTTCAACTTACGTAATAGACTTCAACAAATATGCATGCTAGGGCTCATAGGCCTCAAGGGCTGCAACTTAGCTCATATACCATATGTGAAGACCTAATCTAAGACTTCGAACTAAACCTATAATTTATCATTTGATTAAACACAATTAAAAGGAAAATAAAATATTTCTATCTTCAACATTTATTTGATGAAAATATACAAGTAAAATTTATTTACAACAAATTAAACAAATTCATTTCTTTTCTTTTTCTAGCAATTTATATAAGTAATTAACAATCGAAGAATACATGTATTACTCGCTTGGTTGAGATGCACCTAAATTTTTTTGAGACGCTCCTGCTGGGCTACCCTACTAGATTTACCTCCCATCCAACTAGGATTTATTTCCTAGCCCAGGGAACCTCCACAGGCTCCCTAGCCCTCCGAGCCCAAGTCCAACCAATTTTAGTGTGTTTGAGTGGGAATCAATGCCTTCCAACTCCAAACAAGACCAAGAATCTTCCTCAATGCCAAAACAAGACCAAAATCCTCCACAAGGCCAAACAAGACCAAAATCATCCACAAGGCCAAACAAGGCCAAGAATCCTTCATTAATGCCACAACAGGACCAAAATCCTCCACAAGGCCAAACAAGACCAAAATCCTCCACAAGGCCAAACAAGGCCAAGAATCCTTCATCAATGACACAATAGGACCAAAATCCTCCACAATTCCAAACAATATAAAAAATCCTTCCCCTTTCCTCTCATCCTCCTTCCCTTTTATATCTTTTCTTCTCATCCACTTCAACTACTTGCCATTAATTTCATGACTACCCCCCCATCTTTCTCATTTTTTAACATTTAATTTTCTACCATATATAGATATTTAATTCGAAAATAAATGAGAAGACCAAGATGTAAATTGAGATGACATATTGGATGTACAAAATCTAGATATTTGATTTTAGAATTAAATGAGGGAATGCCATACCTTATCTATAAGTTAAATTGAGATGACATATTGGATGTAAAAAATCTAGATATTTGATTTTAGAATTAAATGAGGGAAGACCATACCTCATCTAAGATTTGATTTGAGAAGACATATTAGAAATGAAACAAATAATAAAGGTCATACCAATAAAAATAAAATAAAATTACAATTTCACAAGTGTAGATATTACTCAAAGATTATAAGTCATTATTTACAGATTAAATAAAAGCTAATCAAAATTTCCCTTATGGGATCAAGTGGGGCATTACAGTGATCACTGAACCGCTTCATATGTCATTCTATGTGGAGCTGATCGTGGCATTATAGTTGATTACATGTTGTTATAACTCCAATAATTTCCTAGAGTTGTTATGCTTTTTTGGTTTAAAGAAATATTAGAGGTAACCACATACCTACTTTTAAGCTTAGGATCTAGCCTTTCCTAAAGCTCAGAGAGGGCTATCTCTTTATGATTTAACTTTGTTGTTTTTAGTTTATTTTAGGCTAGTTATGTGAGATTAATTGGTTTTGATTTTGGGTTTGGATTGGTGGTGGATTCACTGTTTCAGATGGATAGTTGCAGGTTTGTTTTCCATTGGGCTAATGGAGTCAATGTATCAAGCAACAAATCATAATCAAGTTCTAAAGGAAATGTTCACAGGGCAAGGTAGCTGAGTAATTCAGATCTTTAGGCTGGATGATGAAATGGTTTCAATCGAGATGAGAGAGAAGTTAAGGATTCCCAGATCCGAATAATGGAGAAGAAGACAGAATTCAATCGAAACTAGGGAGCAATTAAGAATTTCCTAATCTGGATTCCAATAGAAAACATCAAAATATATAACAATTAAGAACAGAGTGCACTTAAACCATTTCTGTAATAATATTCTTGTTATAATATTTAGTTTTAGAAAACATGCAAGTATGTGAAAAACTTCAGAAAATAACAATAGAACAAGTGAAAATACTTCACTGAAGTGGCTCAACACATGAATTTTGTAATATGATGCTTTATTGCTCAATCCAGTCTGTTGACTTGAAAAAGTATAGAAGTGTTTTAGAAATTCACAATCCACACTCAATACTACGAAATGTGAAGTATTTATACAAAAAACTAATATAAAATATCCTAAACTGCTTTAGGAATTATTCAAGGAATACAAAATATCTTCATGCAAGAAGATAGAGGCAACTATCTAACTAATGCAAGTTGTCCTTGCTTTTATTGTTTTGTTGTTGTTTGTTTGATCTTTTGCTTATTTGTCTCTGACTGTTTGCTCAACGAAGGCTGCTATTGAGTGTCTTTTACGTTGGCAGCTTTCACTCTGATTTATCATTTTTGTTTTGACTTTAACTTATTTCTTTCATATGATACACTTTAAACTCTGATACTCTTTGACCTTTGACTGTTGTTTTTAACTTTTATCCTAGTTGATGTTTTTCACTTTAAACTGCTCTGTTTTAATGTTTATCTTTTCACAGTAAATCAATCAATTTCTCCCAATCCTATGCTTCTGGTAACTTGATTTTCACCATTTTTCTCAATACTTCATCTACCTCTGTATACTTTGAAAATGTAGGCTTGTTGATAAATAAATGTTTTACCTCATGTTGTAGGTAAAAGAGATTCTCCAAACTTTTGTAGAGTACTTTCCCTGTTGGAATTCCTTGTGAGGAAGGAATGTTAGCTTATTCCTTGGCCACTTCTCTCATTTTCTTATCATAATCCTCTTGTTTCATCAATATTTCATTAATAACCAGAGGATTTGGCAGGCCTTTTTGCCTCAAAATATAAAACTTCATCATGAACCTGGTTATGGCAAGCTCCATGTTCTGACATTTTTCTTCAAGTTGTACCATCAAGTTTCTTTTAGAAATCACCTTCCTAACTTCTAGGATTGTTTCTGTCGTGTCACTAATTCCAATCTCTTCTAATTGCTGCTTATTCTTGGAATTAAGAAACTTTATGATTTCATTAGCCTCTTTTGGCTTCTTACCAAGTTCTTCATTGATTTTCTGGATGGCTTCACCTGCTGCTTTGATTAAATCTTTTTGCTCATAAATGACCTGGATTGATGGCCAAATATCATTGACAGATTCAATGATATTGGCCCATAGTTGTTTCTTGGTTTGTTCCATTGGTTCTTTCAATGTTAAATCTTTCTCCAACTTCTGCAATTTCTCTGTCAATATGTTTGTCTTCTGTATTTCATTCTTGTGCATGATTTGAGCAAGTTTCTTCTCATCCTCCAGAATTTTTAGCTTCTCTTTAAGTCTTTTTATTTCATTGGTTTGGATGGACATTTCCTGCATTTCTTTCACTAGTTTACCTGCTTCATCACTTAGCTGTGCTGCTGTTGTAGATGAATCTATTGCTGAAATAGTTGCTAATGTAACAAGAAGTGTTGTAGCTAATGGAACTAATGGGGCCAATGACTCTGCCAAAGTGGCAGGAACTGTTGTAGTTACTATAGGAATAACATTGAAAGGGACTTCTTCTGAGCTGGCCTTTTTCTCCTACACTAACTTATCCATTTCATTTTCCATTTTTTTCAATTGGGCAGTTAATTGAAGAATGAGGTTCACCATCCCAACTTTTTGGTTTGCATCCTGTAACACTTCCTTTTCCTGTGGATGTTCAACAGGAGGCAATTTGAGTTGCTTCTTTAATGCATCAATGTCTGCATTCTTCTTTTTTATGAGTTCTTCTGCAACTTTGACATTGTTTGGATCATATCCTACTTCAATAACCAAATCTTCCAGTGATTTGATTCTATTGTCTTTGGCTTGTGAGGAAGCCTTTTCTAATTTTAGCTTATCTCTGATGTTCCCTAGAGTATTTTGCAGCTTCTGTACACTCATGGATTTATTTTTCATGGTAGAATATAGCATTTCACCAGCTTTCTTGTGAAATTCTATCTGGTCTATAGGATGAAGATATTTTGCTTGAAATTCATAGGATGTAGTTTTATAATCTACTTCTGATTTAGGATGCTTCACTGTTGGCTGCAGGAAGGTCATTTGCATCTTCCTAGTCTTTTAATCAAATGCAGAAAGTAACCTACTCTGGTCACGTGGTGACTGCTTCCAGTATTGCGTACAGCTTATTTTCCTTTAATGCCTAATTTCTGAGATTGATTTCCTTGTATTTTTGCATGATATCCTACTCTTTTTCTGTTGGTTTACTGGAGGACGACACTTCAACACTATGCTGCTTTTGAATAATCTGAGTTTTAGATGTTGAAGGCTGATGAGTTTCTTCATAAACTGTTGGAGGAGCATTATCCTTTACCACTGTGTCTGTATCTATGAACTCAATAGTTTCCACTTCCTCATTTACAAGATTTAATTTGGGCTTCTTCCTGTACATCATTTTGAATTTTGTTTCAGTGGTAGTTTCAGCAGTGTATGATCTGTCTTCTCTGACTCTTTTAGAGTTCTTATCTTTTGGGGCTGGAGTTTGCAAGATGTGACTAGTATCACCTTGCTTATCTGCCTCTTTCAAAGTGTTCTCCAACCATGCAGACTGATTGGAGTACTTCTCTATGTCTGGCTTGGATTCATGTACACAAGGATTTAATTTACATTTGACTCTCAACTTGCTTATAACTCCTAAAGGATCATAATACCATTGGAAACTTTGACTAAACTTAAATTCCTGCAAATATTTTTTAGCTTGTTGACCTACATCTCTACTGTTGCAAATAAAAGGACCAATCTGATTCTTTATCTTAAATTATGTCTTATTTTTAGCTGACAAGAAATTTATTCCATCAGAGTTAAGGATCTGCCTGATATACTCAAGTGAAAATAACCTCATTGGGAGGTATTTAGGAAGCATATATGGAAAAATATTAGATCCATATACCCTAATCTTTGTGTGGTTCTGCTAGAGGTACCAATCTCCTATCCTACTGTGTTCTGATAAATGCAGGACCTTTTTTATATCATCACTAATTCTTGGTTGATTGGTGATGTTCAACATGTTGACAATAGGATGGATGAATGAGTCAATAAAGTCTATGTATGTGAGCTGTGTTAAATCCTTCCTGATTAAGGAAGTCCAAAAGATATTTGACTGTTGATTACCTTCAACATCCAGTTTCTGAAATTTTATTGCAAATCTTTCAGGTTGAAAGTATAGAAGCATGTGAAACAATACTGATAAGTACTTGAAGACACCTTCTTCAGGCATTTTAACAATTTGTTCATAGATAATGTCAGCAAGGTATAGGGCAAAATTGAATATGGTAGCAGGAGGCTGGCCAGGTGTGAAAATAGACAAGAAACCAAGACTGAAGCATCAACATGCTCATTAGTAAAATAACCCAAAATACATGTCAGCATTGAGATGATATGCCTGGTTCTCTTAGAGAAAATAGCTACTGAATAAGGAGGGTTGGTCTTGGGAGTCTCTACTGATGAGGGGATGAATGTCTGGAATATCTGGAACCTCTTGCGGAAGTACAGATTCAAATATAACTGTGTGAGGGTCTCAATATACAGAGGGGTTTCATCAGGTCTAGGTTGAATCTGCAGCATTTGGTTGATTGATTCAGCCGTGATAGTGAATACGATTTTTTTTTCAGGGGTTATAATGGCTCTTTGATTAAGGAAATAACAAGTTTGGCAAAGTCTGATGACCTCTGGACACTGGAAGGCTGTGGGACAATGTACTTGGGAAAATTGGACTCCCAAAGGAAAACTTCATCAGCTTGGTCAATTGATTTGTCATAACCCCAACAGTGGAGCTCAAGAAGGTTAAACTCATTGACAGGGTAACTAATTTTAAAGTATTTATCTGCTAAGGGAGTGTGTTCTACATCCACAACTGGAGGTTGCAATGGATTAACTGATACAATGCTTTGAGAAGCCATATTTATTAATTTTAATCAATTGATTACTCTTTTGACTTCGAAAAATAGGTTCAGGCTTTTAGTAGCACCTCTGAAAGATATTTACAGTCTATAGAAGGGTTTGGGAAACCAATTGATCAAATATTACTCTCTGTGATAAAAAAATAGTCTCAGGTCTTGGGAATTTTGTGAAAAGATGCCTAGGGTTTGCAGAAAGAGGATTGGGAAGCAACAAGGGCTTTCTTTTGGTCTGCAAAGGCTCCTAAACTGATTCAATTACTTGTTAATTTCTTGCTGTAAATACATGCCTTAGTATTTTCAGGAATACTTGGATAAAACGAAGCTTTTGGTATACAGAGGAGGTTTTGAAGGCAGCGCAGGTTTTCTGAGGCTTCACTGGTCTTTATAGGGCTTCGTATTGGTTCTGCGGTGTCTTTGGCAACAAGGTTGTTGAATTCTAGTTGAAAATGGCTTGATAACAGGTCGACAGAGTAATCTGTGCTTTAAAATAGGTTGGCAGTCTTCTTCTCTGCAAAATATAACAGAAAATGGTGAAAAAAGGCTACAAGGGGCGGTCTTATGCATTTTTAACCAACAATGGTTAATGATTAATGTGCGGGGTCAATTCAAATGGGAGCGATGGTTTTGATAACGGGCAGAAATACCGTTTGGTAGTTTTCGCATTGGCAGAAGGTGGTAGGCAGTGTTATTTCTGATGATGCGATGCAATGAAATACTGCCATGTGGCAGGGAGCAGGGCTCCGAAAACTGCTCATTTCACAAGGTCTTTGAGTGGTTAAAGATCGGGCGATTGGGGATGTGATAAGGCTTAATGGCCATCGGATCTGATCAGTGTTGATCAGACGGCTGGACGAATGGGAAGAATTTTCGAGGATTTGATAGGCGTGGGGCCCGGTTTTTAAGTTATGCAATATGTTTATATGATATAATATTGGTTGGGTTTATATTAAAGGGGTTTTAATATATAACCAATGGGGTTAGAGGGAAGTGAGACCAAAAAAATATACAAGCGGGGTAATATAACATGATATAATGTGGGTTGGGACTTTATAATAAGGAATTAATAGATACGGGGTAAAGGTTTAATGGGAGTTAATATATAACGGTGGTTAATAAAATCTACAATTAAATGTTAATAAGCGCGGGATTTTAAAATACACTAAGGATAGTGTTTAAAACTAATATCGGGGTGGGATTTTCATAATGGGGCCCGATATTATTATTTTAAACTTGAAACTTAGGATAAGTGTATTTTAGGGGGTATTATGAAAAAGGGGAATTAGTAAAGGGATTTTACTTTTCCAAAGGAAAACATTGCATTTAAACTAAGGAAAAAGGATTTTTTTGTAGGGAAAATGAGTGAAGTAAGGGGAAAGGGTTAAAATGAAGGGGAAAGGGTATTTTTACAAGGGAAAATGAATTTAGAGGGAAATTAGTAAATATGAAATGATCAATTTCTGCTATCCATACCTTGTGAAAGCTGCTTCTGCCAACCCATCATCTACCCTAACATTTTTTTTTCATTTATTTAGGTGCATTTGAGCTTGCAAACCCTTTTTTCTTTTCTTTTAACAACAAACTATCTAATTCTAACCTTATTACTTCCAATGGATCAGATTAAATTGTTGAGCTCATTTATTATTCTCTACCTAACTACTGATTTGCCAAGGTTAAATAGTTTGGCTAGATCTTTATTCTCTATCTATCAGCATGAAATTTAAAACATGAAAGATCAAGATTAAGCAGTTTGACCTTCAGGGATTGTGGCATTTTTGACAAGCTGCATACAATCTTATTTTGCAAAGTAAAGTAAAAAGTAGTGGCATTTGAATTTGCATCACTTTCATGATCTATTTTATCTCTTTTTTTGTTGGGGTTCATTTTTTATTTTCTTTTTGATATTTTTATTTTATTCCTTTGATTTTTCTTTTAGGACTTTTACCCTCTTTACATTTTTTAATATGGGAAAGCAATTTGCAGAAAGAAAAGTATGTGCATATTACAAGACTAATTATAGTCAATTCAAAATTATGAATCCTATTATTATAGGACCCTAACACGTGATATCTTTGTCAACTTTATATGTTTATCAACTCAAAACCAAGTTTCTTGGAGCAAAAGAGTTTATTCTACTTATAGTGGTCCTCACTTAACTTGATCAGTTTCCTCTAGCATTTTCAAGTGGGAGATACTTAATAGTTTTCAAGGACCTCTGGAACCAATCGTACAAGAAAACAACAAACTACTCAAACTTGAAATTGACTTCAACACCTTCCAAATTCCACACCCCTCACCTGCAAGCTTGTTGGAATTGGTAACCCAAATCAGACTTGTTACTATCTGAACATTGTATTTTGGCTCCTCCTCTTTGTAAACAATATCATTAATGTAACTGAATGGGGTGGTTCCAAGTTATCTAAATTTTGATTTTATTAAAAACAATGTTGAGTTTCAGGGGATTCTTTTCAAACCATGCTGAAGGACATAACTATATTGGAAACTTCTCTGGTGAAATTTGAAAACCAAGAAAGTTGTAAGTTGTATATATCATTCGGCCTCGATTGGAGTAAAACTCTAAAACACAAATGGCAAGAAAACCTTTTACATATGTCAATGTTGCATTTTTATTTGATGGTTGGATCTGTCTTTCTAAACCTAGTCAAATTTACATGTGTGAAATAATGAAGCAGTTGGATGCATTTTTCATATTATTGCATGGTCATGCTCATGTTGTACTCAGGGTAAGAATACTAATGATTCAGGTCTGAATTTACAAAAATATGTTTATTTATGGATGCAATTAACATGATAATCTTTGTCTTTCCAAGTTTCACATTTAAGTAGCCAACTCTTTTTTCTCAAACAAAATCATTACCCTCGAATTACTCCCTTTCATATCCTTGAATCTTTTCTTGGTTTGTTAGTTGGAAGGACATAGATCTATTGAAGGGTATAGACCCCAAATTACTATTTAAAAAAAAGTCTTTGTGGCTTTGGGAATTTGAGGTAAGTCTTTTGAATTTTTTTTTTGATAAACTCCCACTGATCTGAAATTAAATTACAATTAATTTTTATAATTATTTTAAAACTAATTCTGCAACTACCATAAATATCAATGTCTAACTATCATAACCTCTATTTTTTTTGTCATTAATAGTTCTGACCTAGCCATGGAAGTATTTAATAAGTTGAAATTATCATGTTATAATGAATGCATTGCAATTATGATGCTAATGACATTTTCTCTTAAGTCCTTCAAACATTCGAGCATTGGACTTGTTCCATGGGCACTTTGTTTGAAGCTTTTTTTCAAGCAATCAAATATAAAATCCTTATAAAGAACATGTAGGTTGTAATATGGAAATAAAAGATTGTATTTTATGGTTGTTTTGTTCTATGGTAATATTAATTTATATTATATGTTGTAATGGTTTTGAAAGATTTTCGTGGTATTCTTTTAAATAAAATAATATGGTTGTGCACTTTATTTTCAAAAGAAAATGGGAAAATGAATAGATAGATAGGTAGCAAGCATTTTTATAAATTTTGTGTTGGAAAATTTAAATTTCATAAATCAAGATTATATTAGGAAAATATTTTTTTATTATTCATTGTTATTAGAAATATAAGTGTAAAATTACAAGTAAAATCTATCTTAACTCTAGATTTATAATGCATTGAGAGGGATCAAATCTTTCAATTTGTAAGCCTTTATTAAAGTATAAAACTTGACGAGATAATTGCACCCCAAGGGATTTGATACTAGATACATTTTCATAAAATTTAACCATATGAAATTTAAAGTTACACATTTAAAATACAAAATAAAAAGCATACATTTCATTAGTTTTGCATTTTGTAAACCATTTCATCTCATATTCAGTCCTTCAATGAATAATTAAAGAAAAAAATAAAAATAACCTCAATAAACCATCACTCTACCAATAAGGTAAAAGTAAAAAACAAGGCACAAAGATAAATAACATTCAAATAAAACTAAACACCTACATACAAAGATAATAAACCTCTTGGAATTAGCGGGCAAAGTCTCATGGTACTTTCCAAATTATTCTCTTCCAAGAGATTATTTAAATAATATTCACCCAAATTCTTGCTATAGCTTGGCTTGGGAAATCTACCTAAGCTACTTCTACTTTTTTTATCATCATTATTTTTTATTTTATTTTTATAATTGTGTTTAATATAATTTTAAAGATTCATGGCACTCTCCACATTATCATATTTATGAAAATTCCTGAAATCACCATTCCAAAAAATATCAGTCTTCAAAAGGTAGTTAAGAAATATCGTTACAAAATTTATGTAAAGTTTTTAAAAACCATCACATTCATGCTTGTTCAATTTCAACACATTGAGGTTTGTTCTTCTATATGAAGTATGCAAAATAATGGAAAACTTTATGTCATCATCTACATGTCAAACCATCAAGACACACCAAAGTAATGATTTATATTTATAATGTTATACCAACTTCATTTTTTCTTGCAAGAATTAGACAAGGGATTGGCTTAATTTTCAAAGGCATGAAAAAGAATTAGATGGAAAGAAGTCATAAAAACAAAAAATAAACAGAGAAATGAGAAACCAGTGTTAAAAATCAGAATTTCTACCTATTTTAAACTTGTTTTCAAAACGGATGAAAGTTCTAATGATGAGTGAACTAAGGTGGTTGTATATGAAAATTAATGGAATATAGTGGAAGAGTTTAAAATCTCAAGCATAAAGCATCAATTTGTCAATAATATCTTTATCTGGGTAGGCAAAAAATCATTTCAATTGTGCTGGAGTAGTAACTTAGAAATTTGTATCAAGACATTAAGTTAGGTGATAGTCCTGGTTTATATATATAACAACAAAAAATCCTCTAACATAAGTAAAGTTAAATTACCAATCAAACATGAATAAAGTTTAAATAATCAAGAAAAAATATATGCAACTGAATGAATTCAATTGGAATAAATTTCGAATGAAAATTATAAGACTTTGTATTTGCTCTGCGGCGAATGGACAATTGGAGCTTTATCATACTCCCATGACAAAATTGTGTTGTGCTCATACAACAACAGGAGCAATAAGCTGCTCCTGCGGGATTGTTAAAGTCACACTTATCATCAAACACATAAAATGTTTCTCCATTAACTATTTTGTCATGAATGCTAGGATCACCACCAACAATCCTCTGAGATGAATTTCCATCCGAGTTGCACGCTTCACGAATCAAGTTGGATGCCTCAGCCAACCAAAACAAGTTATGATGCATAATCTTGGCAGAAGTGTTGGAAGATTGTTGATGTTGAGATTGTGTTGCAAGGACTACAACCTCTAAGCATTGATCTACTTCACCTCTTGGCTGCAACTCTTTCCAATTGAGAACTTCGAAGCTGGCACTGCACTTTTCTTCTATAAATTGAAGTTTTTGGATAAATGAGACATTATTAATGTCTGATTCATAAAATGTGGTATTAGAGCCATGGTTGTGAGCCTTTGTGTGAGTGTATTACAAAGATGGTAAAATTGTCTAATTTAAGTGCTTAAGAAAGATGGTGTATTACAAAGATGGTCAAATTGTCTAATTTAAGTGTTTAAGAAAGATGGAGGGATCTATGACATGATTGTCACAATAGAAGTTTTGAAAGCATGAGAGAGTGAGTGCCACTCTCTTTGTAAGAATTTCTAATATTTCAATTTCAACGCATTAAAGTTTGTTCTTCTATATGAAATATACAAATAACAATCAAGACACACCAACATAACGTTTAATATTTATAATGTTATACCAACTTCATTTTTGCTTGCAAGAATTAGACGAGGTATTGGCTTGATTTTCAAAAGCAGGAAAAAGAATTATACTAAGAAATCATAGAAACAAAAAGTAAAAAGAGAAATGAGAAACCAGTGTGCAAAATCATAACTGCTGCGTGTTTTAAACTTGTTTTCAAAACTGATGAAAGTTCCAATGGTGAGTGAATTGAGGTGGTTGTATCTGAAAATTAAGGGAATATAACGGAAGAGTTTAAAATCTCAACTAGAAAGCATCAGTTTGTGAATAATATCTTTATCTAGGTAGACAAAACAGTAAAAAAGCCATTTCAATTCTGTTGTAGTAGTAACTTAGAAAGTGGTATCAAGACATTAAGTTAGGTGATAGTCTTGGTTTATATATATAAAAACGAAAACTCTTGTAATAGTAGTCAAGTTAAATTTTCAATCAAACAAGAATAAAGTTTAAATAATCAAGAAAAAATCTATGTAACCGAATGAATTCAATTGGAATTAATTTTGAATGAAAATTATAAGACTATGTATCTGCTCTTCGAAATTGGCACTGCACTTTTCTTATGTAAATGGAAGCTCTTGGATGGAGGAGACATTACTAGTGTCTTATTCATAACATGTGGCATTAGACCCATGTGACATTACAATACTTTTTTATATGAATTGAACACTGAAGTAATTCACACTTCATAATTTCTAATAACTCACGTGATTTCCATTTTCCATATAATGAAACAGTAACTATCGACTTCCTCGTGTGTCTCTTTCACTTTTCCCTTCAACCTCATACAAAGTCACATAAATAATAATAATAATAATATTAATGCTAATAAAATTAAAAGAATCCATTATCAATAATATCATTACATTAGGAAATGCCAAATATCATTAAGAACGTTTTTATTGGATATAAAATTAAAAGAATCAATTACCAATAATAATATCATTACATTATGGAAATGTCATTATGAATGTTTCTTATATGTATAAAATTAAGAAATTGAGATTATTGTTACATTATGGAAATGTAACTATGAATGTTTCTTAAATGTATAAAATTAAGAAATTTAGAAACAGAGCATTACAATTGGAATAAGAATAAGAGTTTTACCCAACATCACAAATAATAAGAGTTTTACCTAGCATCACAAATAACTGGTTATAAACAAATAACTTGATTTCTATCTAGTGAACCAGACAAAAATCACAGTACCAACAGTGAGTGAAAGCCCATTGTAGACTTGAGTATTAAGATGGAATTTTCGTCTTGACTGATTAGATAGCATTTCACTGGTTCAAACAATGCCATGCCATGCACCAAATAATCAATTTCTCCCAAGGCACAAATTGGAATTGGGCCTAGGCGAATGTATTAGCTCATTTTGACAGGAGATTACTCTATGATAGCAACATATCTAAACAATGCTTCATCAGCCCATGTGATTTCACAAGGCGAAGTGTCAAGAAAGCAACATGATAACTTGGTTTCTATCTAGTGAACGAGACATAAATCACAGTACCAACAGTCCGCGAAAGCCCATTGTAGACTTGAGTGATAAGATGGAATTTTCGTCTTCACTGAAAAGATAACATTTCACTATTTGACTAAAACCTCATTGGTTCAAACAATGCCATGCCATGCACCAAATAGTTAGTTTCTCCCAAGGCACAAATTGGAATTGGGCCTAGGTATTGTTGTCATGCATTTTAAACCACCCTTGGCTTGTGGTGGTTATTGATATGATGTTAATGGGATGCCCCTATAACGAGTAGGGTCCATCATCTTCTTCTTTTATGATGAAAAGTTTAACGTCATAGAATAGAGAAAAATGTACTTAGCTTTAACTTGATAGGCATCAAGAGAATATATATATATATATAAGTTTAGAACATAGATGCAAATAAGGACAATTGTGGAAATAAATTTGAGTTGAAGATCAAATATGTAACTAAAAAAGATACATCTTTAATTTTGATATATCAATCATCTTAAGTCCTAATTTAACAAGTCTTGGTAGGGATCAAATCTCTAGAAGTGCAAAACTTACACTTAAAAACGTAACTTTAATGTATCAAATATGATTTGACTGATCATGAAATCAATTTACAATTTTTTCCATTTAAAAATCATATCGACATAATTAAAATAGTGTAAATTTATTTTAAATCTAGATCTATTGACAACAAAAAAAAATATATCAAATTTCTTAAGAAGCAATTTTAATTATTATTTGATAGAAAGGAATAATACATGATATAAAATTCAAAGATTATAAAACTTACACCTTAAAACAATTAGATTCATCTTTGTAATTGATAAATCCACATTTAAAATAGATTTAAAACAATTAAATTCATCTTTGTAATTAACAAATCCACATTTAAAAGATTATAAAACTTACACCTTAAAACAATTAGATTCATCTTTGTAATTGATAAATCCACATTTAAAATAGATTTAAAACAATTAAATTCATCTTTGTAATTAACAAATCCACATTTAAAATAGATCTATATAGATATAGAATGATAAAAATTAACATAAAATTCACCTTAACCCATATCTTTTAAATTAAACACTAAAACGTTTACACCTGTTATTTTTAATCTTCTTTATGAATAATAGATTCATAATCTTCATCTTCTTTATAAATAACACATTCAGAATGAAGATGGATTTATGCTTTAAATAAAAAAAAAAATATGAACTTTGACGCCGTGTGAACATATGTTGGATCTAAACGATGAATTAACCATGTTGAAAATGGGCATTAATACAGATCTACTAAAGAAGGGTCTCTCCTACATTTCAGATAACAATAATATATTATAAACCTTGGATCAAAAATATTGGAATTTTAGATAACTAATCTTGAGCTTCTTAGCCTCGAACCATATATCACATTACTCATATAATAGGGAGAACCATGAAATCATGTACGAATATTACCTTATAAACAAAAGTTTTGTTTACAGACAACGTTAGCATTCCCAATATTAACTTCTTCCTTTGCCACAGTGATCACAACTGCAGACAACTGATCACAGTGATCCCGCAATAGAGGTAAGATCCTTGCAAATATGAGGAAATCTTCAAATGGGTATTCTGACAATGGCATGGTATTTTAAATTTTAATTGCGTTGTGACGTGCTCGTTGTCATTATGTTCACTATCTTCATCTCGGACTCCATGATCTTTTCCATGTCCACTCAACAGTGTGCACCCATAAAATTAAAACACATTATAAAACATCAATTTCCAATGTATGTTTTCTTGAAGGTGTTTACCCCAGGCTTGAGATATTTTTCAGCAAAACCTTCACCCCGAGTCAAACCCCATCATCATATCTCAGATATCGATTTTTCGAAGCGCATATTGGACTCCTTGTGGTTGGTGCCTATCCAATCACAAGAATCACGCTTAAAGCCTTCAGATCCCAAGTTCAATGCAAGTCAGTGCATGATGAGCCCATGGCCTATAATAGGAAGAAGTTGGTGGGCTAGTAGTCAATGTTGGCATGGGTGGCCAGGTCCTTGATGGGCTCCAGCACCTTCTTCAGCAGTGTTCCCTACATAGACCCTAGTTCCAACATTGTTCTGTTGCTCCAAATTCCCTCATCAAACTCTGTGACAACAATATAGCTAAACAATGTTTCATCAACCCGTGTGATTTAAGTGTGTCAACGAAGAGGGTATAATTGAAGGAAATGCAAAGCATTTGATACCATATGACTTGGAGATTAAATACACCTAACATAAATAGAACAATGGAAACCTAAAACTAAACTTTCATGTGAAAGTGTTTCTCCCCTACAATTAAAGAGGAAGTTACTCTAGCTAGCTGGTTTGGAACATTCCTTGTATCAGCCACAACCAGAAAACACTCTGAAAGTATTTAAATATTATATGGTGCTATCAACATAGTTCATCAAAAGGATGGCATTAATATGCCTCCATTATGAATAAATAATAGAACTAAGGCAATTCTAACACAATTAAAGAGGAAGTTACTCTAGCTAGCTGGTTTGGAACATTCCTTGTATCAGCCACAACTAGAAAACACTCTGAAAATATTTAAATATTATATGGTGCTATCAACATAGTTCATCAGAAGGGTGGTATTAATATGCCTCCGTTATGAATAAATAATAGAACTAAGGCAAATTTTATTGAAATAAAAAATATAATATGGGAAATTAAACACCATATTACACATTATTTTAACACAAATTATTCAGGGATTTTATTGTCAAAAACCCTCACAAAGTGCGCTTAGTATAAAACTACTGTCTACCATGGCTTTGATGTTGACTCCTAAGTTGTTCTTCTTATGCCTTGCGGGTCTGGTTTCAGATCTGCCTCTAATGGTAGTGATCCTTTGATATATGTAAATATTGATCATGAAACTAAATGTTCTTCCCTACAATGGAGTAACAAAAATAGGTTTTGGTACATACGATTAGCTATAATAGGACATATCTCAGAAGGGAAGTGATTGTGTAACACTGGGGTTAAACAAAAGAGGCATAGACAAGCATAGAAAAGACAAAGGTAGAGATGATCCAGAGGCATGTGTAATTCATATTCTCATTAAACGTGGCATAGCTCAAGAAGATATATATATAAAGAAACCTTTTGCCAAGCTCGCCAAACACCTCAAGTTTCTAGGTCCGGTTGTTAGCCAAATACCTTGGACCTCTAATCTATATTCCTATGCTAGGTGAATTATCTTACGAACTAGAGCTCAACGAACCTATGACTATCTTATAGTTAGTTGTGACCGAATAAAGGCTTTTCAAGCTTCTTTTAGCACTATGCTTACCTAGACACAATAGCTTAAAACATCACACAAGGGTAAATATCTTGACACGAGTTCCCTTACCTTTAACTAAGGACCTACCAGCCCAGCCAGGAAGGTGAAGAAAAGGCACTTCAAGGGTTTTTATTCTGCTAGGGTTTGTTAAATCTAGGGTTAATAATGGTTTTTGTAAATATTAACCACACTAACTGTGAAATTGTTCCAAACAATTAGAAAAACATATATATCCCAACAGTAATATGGAAGAAATTAACTAGTCACCCACTAAAATTATGTTGCATCTACATTCTATTTCTCTGTCTCTGTCCGACTTTCTCCTTATTCACTACATATGCACTCCGCATTAATAAAATAAAGCAAATAAAAATCAAATTACTAATAAATTAAATTGGAATTTCACCATCCAACATACCTTCTCTGATTGAACAACCCACCATAGCCCATCCTGGGTTTGTTAGTTTTCTGCACAGAAAACCATCCCTCTTTGGAAGGGAAAAAATGGAAGACGAAACATACCTGGGAAAATGCATGCAAAGATCCGCTTTACCTTGCCAGAATCGTAACAATAGAAAATCATTTGTACATGTTAGAAGAGAAAACAGAAACGAAGGGATTTTTTGTGGCTAATGTGCAGGGAAACTTGCAAGCTGATACATTACAACAACGGTAGTTTAGATTTGGCCAAAATTTAAAAGATCACACAGTGTTTAAGAAAACACACTCATTTTTGGATTTGAATAATTTTGTTGGTTTAAGATGCATATGAAAGCAACAGAAATGAAGAAGTTTCTGATTACTTCTAAACAACAGAGAGAATGAAGATTCCCTCGACAACACAGAGTTTTCAAACTTAATTTTCAGAATGAACAGAAACAATTTAGGACAAGTTTTCTTGATTCATAAAAGAATAAAAGAAATACAAAATCAGTAATCTGATTCTTCCTCCTTGAGAGGGATTTACAAAGTACAACAGTGGACTGTAAAACAACAGTTCTCACAAAACTTCTTTGTCCTCAAATCCGCACATACAGTGCTTACAAACTTGTTGTGTATTCAGCCTGCGGGCTACAGTAATTTCTTTGTTTCTTAAATAACGTCTTAATACATAAAAATGCATTCAAAGTAAAAACTTTTCATTACAAAAGCCTTTGGGCTCTTTGCCTTTTATAAGGCGCAGTTACAATAAAAAACAATTAAACCGACCAATAAAGTCGGATCTCAAATTTCATGAAATCCATTTGAAAACTTCATCGCATCCGGAGGTCAATCGTCGATTGGCATTTCAACGGCCAAAAGGTTATGACCTTTGCACTTTGCGATTGTGATTCTGTGATTGCGATGGCGCGGGGCCCATATCGCATCGGCAGTCGGATTGCGGTCTTGCGATTTGCGATTGCGATCTTTGCGATTTGTGATTGCGATTGGAGCTGGGTCCACATTGCATCGGAGATCGGCAGTTGTGTAATAGACATGCAAGTAACTTTGCGATGCCGCGATTGCGATTGAGGTGGAACCTCATCGCATCGTCGAAACTCTTCGGTGTGCATGTTTTAAGAACAATGAAAGCTTGTGATGTGATAGTGTTAGAACTATCATTGCATCACATTGCATCTTGTGATGCAGTGAACGTGAGCCGCCTCAATCATTAACTCCGCCGATATATTGGTAAGGCTTTAAAGCCTAATTCAACCTGTAATCAAAGCTCTGCGCTGCTGGCAAGACTTTGAGTCTGAGCCTTAACTCTTCTTTCTAAGAAGTCGGCTACCGCCTTAGATAAACATCAAGGGGCCGATTCTTATCTGCTCTGCACTTCACTTGTGCGAGCTTTCCAATCCTTTTGCAATTACTGCTGATAGATATCAATAGTTGGAATTAATTTTCAACACTCCCCCTTAATTTCAACTGCTGGGTTTTTCTGCATACCCAGGCATTCCCTGAAATAATCAAAACTTTTCTGCGCTAGTGGTTTTGTGAGGATATCTGCAAATTGATCCTCTGTTCTGCAGTGTTGCAAAACAATCTCACCATTGTTAACCAATTCTCGTATGAAATGAAACTTGGTGTCAATGTGCTTTGTCCTTTTATGAAAAACATAATTTTTAGACAATGCTATCGCCGAGCTATTGTCACAGTAAATGGTTGTGCCATTTTCTTGTTCATGACACAAATCTCTGAGAACTCTTCTCAGCCATACTGCTTGGCATGCTACTTCTGTTGCTGCCACATATTTTGCTTCTGTTGTAGATAAAGCAACTATCGGTTGCTTCTTGGAAGCCCATGAAACTGCTCCTGATCCCAAATGAAACACATATCCTGATGTGCTCTTTCGATCATCAACACTTCCAGCCCAATCACTGTCAGTGTAACTTGTCAACATCAAACTTTCAGAAGAGGAGTATAATATACCAAACCCCTTCGTTCCATTTACATACCTTAGAATTCTCTTGGCTGCCTGCTAATGAGCTTCTTTCGGTCTTTCCATGAATTTGGAGATTAAGCTAACAGCATGCATAATGTCTGGCCTAGTTGCAGTTAAGTACATAAGGCTGCCAACTATGCTTTTATACAACTTTGGATCAAAATCCTTACTGCTATCTTCTTTACTCAATTTTAACCCCATTACTGTTGGAGTCACAACTGCTTTGTTGTTCTGCATGTTGAATCTTTTCAACACTGCTTCTACATATTTATCTTGAGAAATGAAAACACCATTTTCACTTTGGTCTACTTCAATTCCAAGAAAATATCTTAAGAAGCCCAAGTCAGTCATTTCAATCTCATTTTTCATGACTGCTTTAAAATCAACAATGAGAGAAGCATCATTGCCAGTAAAAATTAAATCATCTACATATAAAACAACAATAAGTATCTTACAGTCATTCTCCTTTATGTAGAGTGTGGGTTCACCATCACACTTCTTGAACCCATTCTCAATCAGGTAAGCATCTATTATGCTATACCATGCTCTTGGAGCTTGCTTCAGCCCACAAAGAGCCTTCTTCAGTTTGCATACCTTATGCTCTTGGCCTTCAACTTCATAGCCTAGAGGTTGTTCAACATAAACCTCTTCTTTTAACACTCCATTCAGTAATGCAGATTTAACATCCATCTGATAAATCTTCCATTTGCGTTGTGTTGCAATAGACAACATTGTTCTGACTATTTCCATCCTTGCTACTGGTGCAAAGGTTTCATCATAGTCTCTGCCTTGTTGTTGCTTGTAGCCTTTAACAACAAGTCTGGCCTTGTGCCTTTCGATCTTGCCTTCAACATTTCTTTTGGTCTTATAGACCCACTTAACTCCAATGACATCTTTGCCTTCAGGGAGGTCCACTAACTCCCATGTTTTACTATTCTCAATTGCACCAATTTCTTCATTCATTGCTTCAATCCATTTATCATCATTTACAACATCTTCAAAATGAATTGGGTCATCAACATGAAAATACAAAGTGAATAATGAATTCAGATCAGTATTGTTACTTACCTCTCCTTGTTCATAAATCTCATTCAGATTTCTGAATCTTGGTCTTCTTGGTGTGCTTGAAGTTTCATTCGAACTTGAGGACGTTCCAGATCCCTACAATGTGCTTGGAGTAGCACTTCCTTGACTTCTCAAGGCTGTTCGAATTCCAACTTGTGGTGTGGTTTGTTGTGCTTGCGGTGGTGGAGGAGGAGCCACCGAAGAAGGGTTAACAACAACTATTCCTTCTTCTTCTTCTTCGTGAGACAGAGTTGTCTTCACATTTACAATCTTTTCTAGACTTCCATCCCAAGCTTCTTCTTCACAGAACTGCACATCTCTGCTTACTATCAATTTCTTGGTGGATGGATTATAAATTTTGTATGATTTTGACTCATCACAGTAGCCAATAAAGACACACTTCTCCCCCTTACTATCAAGCTTCTTAATTAGCTGATCCGGTACATGTGCATATGCTACACAGCCGAATAATCTCATGTGAGTGACAGTTTGCTTTTGTCCACTCCATGCTTCTTCTGGTATTCTGTTCATGACGACTTTAGTTGGGCATCTGTTCAAGATGTAAACTGCGCAAGTGACAGCTTCAACTAAATAATCATGCGGCAAGTGTTTTGCCTTCAACATACTTCTGACCATGTCCAGAATGGTCCTATTCTTCCTTTCTCCAATGTCGTTTTGCTGACGTGTATACCTCGTAGTGAATTGATTTTGTATGCCATTCTCTCTGCAAAAATGCAAAAAGTCCTTGGAGATATACTCTCCACCTCTGTTAGTTCTGAGCACTTTGATATAATGCCCACACTGCTTCTCAACAAGAGTTTTGAAGTGGCGGAATTTCTCAAACACTTCACTCTTCTGTTTTAACACATACACCCATGTCTTTCTGGTGTAATCATCAATGAAAGTTAAAACATATTTATTTCCAGCAAATGATTGTATTTGCATCAGTCCACACACATCAAAGTGAACAATTTCCAAGGGTGCTTTTTCCCTTATACTCTTTCCTGTTGGAAAGCTTTCTCTGTGTTATTTGCCCAAGATGCAGCCTTCACAAAGGCTGTTCGGCTTCTCAATCAATGGCAATCCCTTTACCATTCCTTTTATGTGCAACATATTCAAGCCTCCGAAATTGAGATGTCCAAATATCAAGTGCCACAACCAATTTTCATCTTTCACTTCTTCTTGAAAGACTTCTTGTGTTATGGCTGCAATATTTCTTCCTTCCTTCAAATCTGCTCTGAGTTTGAGAGGAAACATTCTATTGCTGGTCATCTGCACCTCTGCAATGATCTTCTTACTTGGAGGTATGTCTCTTATTGTACACACATCATTTTTAAAGAACGCATTGTAACCTTTGTCAATGAGATGTCCAATGCTTAAATGATTACATTTCAGACTAGGTACATAGTATACATCTGGCACAATCATCGGTTCTCCATTTCTTGCTAGGATACTGACTCTGCCTTTACCTTTGATAGATATCTTACTATCAGTTCCTGTTGTCACCTCAGATTTCACATTTTCATCCAGATTGGCAAACATTGCAATGTTTCCAGTCATGTGATTACTACAACCTGAGTCTAAGAACCAAACATCTTCTTGTTTGTCTTGTGCAATGTTACATGTTAACAGCACAATCTTTGAATTCTTATCTTCCTCATTTGTAAAATTAGCATTTTGCCTATTTTTCATGTCATTTTTCTTTTTCCTACATTCATTGGCATAATGGCCTAATTTCTTGCAATAATGACATTGGACTTGGGATTTGTCATACCTTTGTCCATGAGCTTCCTGTTTTCTTGAACCTTCATCTTGGTTCTGATTGCAACTCCTTCCGCTTGTGCTAGCAAGATTATTTCTGCCTTTGTTTTGGCTTCTTCCACGACCTCTGTTATTTGTTCTGCCTCGACCTCTACCTCGGCCGAATGACATATGAGTCTTGAATGCTTGCTCCAAAGAGGAATCTGTTCCTCTACTCAGTTTGTGTTCATGAGACATAAGAGAAGCACTCAATTCATCTACAGTGAACTGTGACAGATCCTTTGTCTCTTCTATTGCTACCATAATAGCTTCAAACCTTGAGGGTAAACTTCTCAAGATCTTCTCTACGATCCTTCTTTCTTCAAGAGTTTCACCATGAGATCTTATCTGGGTTATCAACCCAATAACATGAGTGAATAATGAATCTATTGTATCAGATTCCTTCATGCTGAGTGTTTCAAAGTCTCTCCTCAACATCTGTAACTTTGCAGTCTTCACCTTCTCCATGCCTTGATAGGCAGTTTTGAGAATATCCCATGCCTCCTTAGACTTTGTTGCTGCTGCAATATGTGGGAAAACACTCTCATGTACTGATTGAAAGAGATAAAAGAGGGCTTTGGAGTCCTTCTTCTTGTCGCTCTTCAACAGGTCTCTTTCTACTACTGTCAAAGCAGCCAACGCTGCTGCATCTACAGGTTCAGGGTAGCCATTTTCAACTAGCTCCCATAATCCCTGAGAAGCAAACAAAGCTCTCATAGTTATGGACCAATAACTATGATTCTTCCCATTAAACTGTGGAAGTTGGGAATTTGTCAAACCAGTTCCAACATCTGCCATCTTAACTATACAAGTAAAGAAAAGATACTGACTGTATAATAAGACAAGCAAGAACTTTCTCTGCTAGAGAAATCTGCTCAATAAGCTTCTTACAGCTCCTGCAGTGGAAAAACAAACTCTGTTTTGTCTCACTGAGTGCCTAGACTAGCTCTGATACCATGAAGAAGTTTCTGATTACTTCTAAACAATAGAGAGAATGAAGATTCCCTCAACAACACAGAGTTTTCAAACTTAATTTGCAGAATGAACAGAAACAATTTAGGACAAGTTTTCTTGATTCATAAAAGAATAAAAGAAATACAAAATTAGTAATCTGATTCTTCCTCCTTGAGAGGGATTTACAAAGTACAACAGTGGACTGTAAAACAACAATTCTCACAAAACTTCTTTGTCCTCAAATCTGCACATACAGTGCTTACAAACTTGCTGTGTATTCTGCCTGCAGGCTACAACAATTTCTCTGTTTCTTAAATAACATCTTAATACATAAAAACACGTTAAAAGTAAAAACTTTTCATTACAAAATCCTTCGGGCTCTTTTCCTTTTATAAGGCACGGTTACAATAAAAAACAATTAAATCGACCAATAAAGTCGGATCTCAAATTTCATGAAATCCATTTGAAAACTTCATCGCATCCGGAAGTCAATCGGCGATCGACATTTCAGTGGCCAAAAGGTTATGACCTTTGCGCTTTGCGATTGTGATTCTGCGATTGCGATGGCGCGGGGCCCATATCGCATCGGTAGTCGGATTGCGGTCTTACGATTTGCGATTGCGATCTTTGCGATTTGTGATTGCGATTGCAGCGAGGTCCACATCGCATCGGAGATCGGCAGTTGTGTAACAGACATGCAAGTAACTTTGCGATGCCGCGATTGTGATTGAGGTGGGACCTCATCGCATCGCCGAAACTCTTCGGTGTGCATGTTTTAAGAACAATGAAATCTTGCGATGCGATAGTGTTAGAACTATCATCGCATCGCATCACATCTTGTGATGCAGCGAACTTGAGCCGCCTCAATCATTAACTCCGCCGATATATTGGTAAGGCTTTAAAGCCTGATTCAACCTGTAATCAAAGCTCTGCCCTGCTACCGAGACTTTGGGTCTGAGCCTTAACTCTTCTTTCTAAGAAGTCGGCTACCGCCTTAGATAAATATCAAGGGGCCGATTCTTATCTGCTCTGCCCTTCACTTGTGCGAGCTTTCCAATCCTTTTGCAATTACTGCTGATTGGTATCAGTAGTTGGAATTAATTTCCAACAAGAAACCCTAACCTGATCGCTAGTGGTAGAAACTAAACCAATATTGCAACATTTTATTTCCATTTTATTGTGCTCTGAGGTACATGTTCTAGAAAATGGCTAAGGTTCAACGCTTGATTGATAAATTAGGTTTTATCGAGGTTAAATTCTCACCTTGATGAAGGAATGAAGTTCGACCATTTAACCCTTCCAGACGATGTACCCTCATAATAGGATTACAGAGAAAATCAACAATCAGCGTCACAAAGTTCATCAGCTTTTGGGCAACCACAAATTTTTCCCAATTTTTTTTTCCTTTTTTCGAGAGGGTCTAATCAAAATAGGCCCATGAGAAGCAGTGACACTGTTGGCTATAATTCCTTGTCGAACAACTAATAGATCCGTAAGAATTTCCAAGTTCTTCTCAAGTGTCTTAGAGAAACCAATGCCAGGGTCTATTATGATTCTCTATGTAGGTATACCAGACGATTATGAATTCTTTATCTGTAAGCATAACTCATTAGCAACTTCTTTACATACATTCCCATACGTTGTATTTTCATCATTCTACATTGTTGACGGTTCACCCCTCATATGCATTAAGATATAAGGGACACCGAGAATTGCAACTGTTTAAAACATGTTGGGATCCAAACGACCTCCAGATATATCGTTCACAACATGAATTCCACTTCTTATGACCTCAAATGCAAATTTAGCATCGGAAGTATCTACTGATAGGATTTTACCTTCAACTTCAGGAATTTGCGCCACTGCTTCTAAAACTGGCAAATGCCGACACAATTCATCCTATGTTGAAATCCTCGATGCTGTTGGCCTGATTGACTGTGCTCCAATGTCCATCATATCTGCTCCTTCAGATATCATCAGTCTAACCTGAGAAACTACATTCCCTACAGGCGTGTACCGTCCTCCATCACTAAAACTATCTAGTGTTAAATTTAAGACACCCATGACATGAGTTTTTCTTGACCAATCCAATAACTCGTTTCCAAAGGGAAAAAATCTCTTCATTACCTCTCATACCATAAGGCCTTCCCCTCCAATTTTCTCCCATGCCTCAAATATGCCTCCATTTCTTCCTGACAAGCTGTGCCAACAAGCAACAATGTCGTTGTCAGCTCCCAATCCAAGAAGGTCTATAAGCGAAGCAAGAACAAAGGGCCTCTCCCAAAAATTATGATGGGGTATTTTAAGTGTATCCAATGAGACCTTGAGCTTGCCATAGAATAAAATGTCCAAATCAATAGACCGAGGCCCATACCTTATGCCCTCAGTCTGACCTAATACCTTTTAAATTTCTTTCAGAACTGTCAACAAGGCATGCAGACTAAGTTATTTGATTGCCCTTATTGCAGACTTAAGGAAGCAAGGTTGGTTAGTTACATATGCAAGTGCAGTCTCGCATAAGTTTGCATGCTTCGTAATACAGACACCAACTTTCCTCATCATGCTCAAAGCTCTATTGAAATTTTCAACTCTGTTGCCAACATCACTGTCGAAAAACAATGACCAGTTCCTCCTCTGGGGAGTGAACTTCAAAATAAGATTCAGAGGCTGACGAGTATGCAAAGGAATCCCAAGAAGAAGAAACCCGCCCCAAAGCTGCAAAAGATAGATCCATAGACAATTGTTTCAATGTAGGATTCATGAATGGTTTATTTGCCCATTTGCATTAGCTTAGACCAACCATGTGTGTGTCTATTGTAATAGGCTTTATCATAGAGAATGAATTTGATATAAGCCTTCTTGTGGAAGAGGCTGTATTACTTATGTTCTAATTTACTGAAATTTATCTTGATATTACTGTCTGGTTATTAATGGAACTTAGAAGTGGTCTTCTATCTTATAAAGAATATACAAATGCCCAACAAATAAATCACATGTAAGGGAAATTCATGAAAGAAATCAAAATTTTATCATGAGGGAGAAGACTAACCAGTATTCTGGGAACCCCCAACGACTGATTCCTCCAAGGCTAAGTTTGAATCTTCTGTAAAACAGGCGAGGGATGACTCAAACCTCGTAACCTCATATTGAGATGGGTTTCGTCAAACCCAGATGCCCCTCAAATTGGACTCCTCCCCGTGTTAATCAAATACCCATGACATAATCAGAGAACAAAAATTAACTAGCATGCCAGCGGAGGAGACTTTCAGGAATTTCGAACTGTTGTCCATCGAATTAGTTCTGTTGCAGTTCCGTTGCCCAAACCAGTCGGTGGTGGCGGGACGATATAGGGAACCTGAGACGCGATTTGGGAAACCGACGACAAATTAATCGGAAGAATCTTAATAACGTAATATGCAAGAGGTTAGTCATATGTACACAAATGTCATGTTTAGGTTAAAAAAGTCGACGAAAATAAAAAAGAGTTGATTAAAAAAAAAGCTATCAACCTAAAAATACCTCAATATACCAATCATTAAAACCTAAATTAACTGAATTCTAAACTTTAACACAAACTTAACTATATTTAAACTAAGGCAAACACTGCTCACTAATATTAAAATTAAAAAGATAGTTTTATTAATAGTACTATTCATATCATGTTATTTAAACATTTTAAAAATATTTTAATAATATTAGCAAATGTAAATAACTAATTAATTATTTAATTTTATATTAATTAATTAAAATCCATTTTAAACTTAAATAATTTTAATAACATTAATAACCTAAATCCAACATCCTAATCTCTATTTAAAAATATTTATATTTTCTTTTTATTCGTCTTTTTATCCACGGTAAAAGTACCACGGTAAAAGTATCATACATGTTATATGGTGATTTTCCAAAAAGATATTCCCTAAAAATTATATGGTGATTTTCCAAAAAGATATTCCCTAAAAATGAATTCCAACCGTAAAAATTTGCATACTCACACTAATTGATATGAATAATTTTTTCTAATTAAATGTTAGATTTTTAACAAAATACTATTTTTTTTAACATAGAGCTTGATACACCATTAACTAACTAAGATATAATTTCCGCTCACGAAAACAATTTAAACAAATATCTAATTCAAATATTACCCTTTACAAATTTAAACCCTTCTCAAATATCTTAAATTTTTAACACATTAAAAATATTTCTTGATTTTTATATTTTCATATTAAACAAAATATTCACTTAAAATCATTATTATAATTTTGTTTATATAAAAAATAAATCAAATCTCAATTTTACACAATCATTGCATATCTAATTACCAACCAATTGCGTATTTCAAAAAGCTTCTTATTCACAAGTTTGACATATTTTCATAGGTATAAATTCGTTCAAATATCTATTAAAATATTAATTAAAAAAAAATATTTAAAATTAATAAACTAGAATGCAGAGATAAATAAATAAATCAATTTTCAAAATTTACAATACCACCTCAACGGCATACTTTATTTATTTATTTATTATTTTATATTTTAAATGAGATAGACATTTTATATTATAAAACTTGGATTACTTTGGTAGAATAGATTACATCAAAAATAAAAAAGTCAAAACTCGCTTCACATATTTCAGTTGCTTCTATATTCATCATTGATGGTCATGTGCTCCAACCAAATCATAATGCTTTTATGGTATGGGATTAAATCCTTTGTCCCGTCCATTTAATTCAAATTTTCCTGCCCCCGGCATCCCACCACGGCTCACCATTTCATCGAATTCCCAATTGAATTGGTAGAGAAGGTGGAATAAGGTCAACATTTCAAATTTTTACATTTGTTGATTTATCCTCTTCGCCATTGGAGTGCTCAAAAGGTCAGAATTTTGATTAGGTTTTGAAAACATTCTAATGTCCACAAGGGATTCTCTCATGACAATTAATTTCTTGATTCCAAAGACTTAGAGTAATATCCAAACCTTTCTAAAGTGCAAAAACTTCGATCTTACTATTGGTTGTTATTCCTAATCCCTACTCAAATATTATTTCTACTTATTCAGGGCCAAAGATCCCCCTTCCACTCCTTCCACCCCTCTCAACTACATATCTAATTACAAACATTTAGAAACATCATTTAAGAATTAAACACATAAATAATTAATATTGTAAAATTAATTTGATATTAAATATATATAAAATAAAAAATAAAAAATATTTAATATTTTACATTATTATATAAAAATATTATATTGGTTTATAAAATTTTAAAAAAATATCAAGATTGTTAAGAAAGCAATTAGAGATGCCCCTAATGAAACTATAAAGTTTAGAAAAATAAGTATGTATAAAGTTTTTATCAAAAGTAAGAAAATGTCTTATATAAATAGGACACAAAAGTGTCTTCTTTATCTTTCTAAATTTGAGCCTAAAAATATTTTGGGGGAATATTCTTGTTTGAAAATTGAGCGAATACAATTGATCCCATTAATGAAACAACTGAGATATTTGTATTAAGAATTTTTATGATTCCCCAGACACTATGGGAAACATCTTAAACACTCCTATAGAGGATGATATACGTTCTTTGGAAGACCCAGAGTTTGGGAACAAGAAACTTGCTAATGGGAAAGCTAGGGATACTGAAGGCTACCAAGTTGAAATTTTCAAAATGGGAATATCTATCCTCATCTCTAATATACACAAACTCCTCAATTTGGCAGTGAGACATGGTTTCCCTAAGCCTTCGATGTAAAGCCTTATTATGCCTATCATTAAAAGTGGGGATAAAAAACATTGCCTCTAACTATAGGACCATTATGATCAGCCACATTTTAGCCAAACTATATGGGATCATTTTGGAAAAGAAGATTAGCCTCTAAAGAGCTAAAGGGAAAGTTGGTTTTAGGTGAAATCACTCAACTATTGACCATCTTGTTACTCTTAGGATTATTGTTGAGGAATGTCACAATAATAAAAATGATCTCTTACGTTGTTTTGTTGACTTTAGAAAAGCTTTCGACACAGCTCCTCAGGATAAGCTATGACAGAGAGTTGAAGAGATAATGGTTCCTCTCGAGTTGAGGGTTGATGTGACTAGGTTATACAAGAATTATATTTCCAAACTTAATACCACCAAGGGTTGGTCTAAAGAAATTAAATGCAATATCAAAGTAAAGGAACAATGTCCCCTATCCCCTACCCTTTTTGGCATTTACATTAATAAGCAAGAAGAGTGTTTGGAAGTTGCAGGATGAGATGAAACAAGCTCGTTGGTATGGTCATTACTCTTCTCCTTTTTGCTGATGATATCATTCTTTTATCTGTAATCCATGATGATCTCGAAAAGCAGCTTGGAATCTTCCATGATTACTACTCTAAGATGGGTATCACTATTAACATTGACAAGACTAAAGTCATTATTATTAAATCCAAAAAGATCAACTATCATAATTTCATTTATGATAATAATAACTAGAAAAATGTTTCTTCATATAAACATTTAGGTATTGACATTCATCACTAGGTTAATTGAAATTATACCCTTGAGAAAAGGATAATAAGAGGTTGAAAATATTATTATTAGTTGGAAAACAATTATAAGTCGACATATCTTTGGGTATGGAGTAAAAAAGAGTTCCTATTTGAGACTCTCATCACCTTGGCTATATTATATGGATGTGAGGTTTGAGGTTGCAATTTATCAAGAGAATAATGGAGGAAGATCTAGCTAATCCAAAAACAATTTATATCCTACAACCTCGAGATTAAAGGAAATACTCCCTAGAACCTATCCTCTTGATTCAAGATATTCTTTACCCCATTGAAGCATGGCTATATTTAGGTATCTGATGTATAAGAAGAATATTTACAGCCAGGAAAGCAAGAGGCCCCACCAAAATTGATGCTAACTCTAGCAAAAACTCCCACCTCCGACTCAAGCAAGGTTTGCATAAGGATATCTAGTCTTGGCTCAACCATTGGGGGAAAAAGGAGGAGATCATCTTAGAGAATAAGGATAATATAAAAAATACTATTGCTTCCAAATTTAAGCATAAGTTATGGGATGATAAGGAGTTAGAAGGAAAAAGGAAGTTAAGGTATTACAAGGAGGTGATCAACTACAATCTTTCCAACTAGAATTATATTTTTTTCTTGACCAATGCTAAGAAGAAAATGAAAATAACGAAGATAAGAACTAATTCTCATGAGCTTCGAAGTGAAATTGGGCATCAGTAAATTCCCAAAACACCTTGGGACAAAAGAGTTTTTCAACTTTGTGATACTAAGTGGGTTGAAGATGAAAAGTACTTTCTCTTGGATTTCCTAGATCTTACCCCTATCCATTTTCATTTCCAAAAGCTTTGCCACACTATCAACCTTCTTGACTTGTTAAGTCAACAGAACTATATTGATCTTGGCATGCTTCTCTCCCTTCTTTTTGATCATTTAAATAAAATATTAAAGAGTTTCAATTAATCTCTTACTTTCTTAAGGCCAGATAGACCATATTGGTCTTAGTGGATGTTAATCGTCATCATCATTTGAATTTTATTATAAAATTAAATTAACTATATAATATTCTTCAATATTTAATTTCCTATATTATCATATAATTTTGATGTAAATTTATAAATTTAATCAAAAATATTATATGTGTGTGTGTGTGAGTAAATAGAATATGACATATTTTTTATAAATACAAAAAATAACTCTAATGGAAGTAGACGAACGGGGAAATATTAGGGTTTGGGGGGGGTTCCAACCACCCCATCGACTCCTAAGGCTCATAAAAAGGAAGGAATTGTGGCATTCCACCCCATGCATCATACCAATGATGTTAAGTTTAAATCCATGGTGGTTATTTCCTGTAGTTTCAAAGCTCTTCCACGACTGTTTTTCAATGCAGGTGGTCTAGTGCTTCCAAGGGTGGCAAGGTAGGCTAACTGTGGCCCTATAAGCTTGGCTCTCAATTTCTATGAAGACAATTTCCTGTTTCAGTGGTGTCTTCTAAGTGACTCTGTGGCTAGGAAAAGCATGACAATGAAGCTTGGGACCCTAGTGTTGGGGAAAATTTAAAGTCCCAGATGTTATTGGGCATGGATGGGTTGTGGAAGAAGGTACAACACTTTGTTTCGAGCTGAAGTTGAGCTTCGCTCTATTCACTTAGTCGATTTATGAGGTAACTTGGAGATCCTGGCTGGCCTAGTTCATAATTTTTGTTGTAGTGATTTGTTGTCTTAATTTTGGGTTATGGATCCTCTCTCGCTCTATATTGGGTACTATATTTTATGGTCTGGTTTATTTCATTTGGCTTCGTGTGCTCTATATTGGTTAAAGACTAGTGTGTTTAGCCAAGAATGTAGGTTATAAGCATTTGGCTTTCCTTATATTTTATATATCCTCTAGTGGCTTTGCTTCATCCTGGTCGAATTGACATTTTTTGTCCTGCTGTTGTAGCCAAATTTTGCAAACCTAAAACATTGAACATATTCTCAAGCAAACTCCAGCAAGGAACCAAAATTAAATGTCTACCAAATCTTATGCTATAAAGAAGAGATCTATTCTTTTAATTACTCGTGCAAAGGTTGCAATTATTGTATTATATTAGAGCCGCATAACACATTAAATAGAGTAAAACAACAAGGCAAATTATGTCTACGTTGAGTCCCAAATGAGGTGACTTGAAGGCCATGGGATCTGATCTATATCCATGATATTTTTAATGGCACTCACTCGTTCATTATTAGTAAAGACAATAACAAGATGATGTAGAGGTCCAACGATAAAGTTAATATTTGAATTTATTATTGGTTTAATTGACTATGCTGTCAGTTTTGTGAAGTTAATAGTTTCTTTTCGTGTCATTCTTTGACACAATGGAAGGGACATCTTTAATTAAATTGTTGCTTCTAAGAAATTTAGTGATAAATTATTTCTTGATGGTCTCAACCTTGTATATGTAGGAATCCCAACTCTATTTTATTCATAAAAGGTTAGAAAATCATTATGGAAATAGATTTCTGGACACCACTGACGCAACAAATTAAAATCAGACTTGCACTCTTTTGCCTCTACAAAAGTGAGAGTGGTAAAGAGTCATTCATGAATGTTTGACTTGGATATTATTTCCACATTCATTTCAAAATTCAAAAAAAAAGAAACGGAAGATAATCGTAAACATTATGAACAATACTTGCAAAGGTAGAAATGCTATTGTGTGAAATATAAATAAAATCAATACATCGCGAGAAGGATGTGTAGGTAAACATCATGATTAACATATTATAGGGGTGACATTATAGAGTATGTTATAATAATGTAGAAATGGAAATGTGATACGTTTGTTGAGTTGTCTTATTAGTTGTCAGGAAATGATCTAGATCTATATGAGTTACGAGGTGTTGTTTTAGAAGTAATTGTTTTCCAATCATAACTTAGTTGTAGCTGAGTGAGAGTGTGTATCTTCCATGTTGTTATGTCAATCGAGTCTAGTGATCCCATAATTATATAATGGAACACATTGTGATGTATTTGCAGTGAGCAAGTGTGAGGAGGCGTAGGCATGAATTAATAAAATTATTTCGTTGAGTTAAAATCTATGTTTTCTATTATGGTATGAGAGCGAGAGTAGGATATCTAGAGAGAATTCATATTTGAGAGCAAGAAGGCCCATATCTGTGAGGGTTGTGAGATCGTTTTGTGCCTATTGTTAATAAATTTTTATTGGTGTTTGCATTTTTTTTCAGAATCTGCGAAGAGGAGATCTGTTGCATTATTTGGCATTGAGAGACATTGAAGAGACACGAACCAAAGGAAGAAGGGTTGTTCCAGTTAGTAGAAGCAAATGATTTTTTTTTGGAGGTGTGGAAACATCATATCAATGAATTTGTTGTGTCATTGTTTTTAAATCAAACGAGCAGTTGCAATGTGTAATCCTTCAAGTTGGATGATTTGCATTACAATTCACAGGAAAATGAATATTTAGTTAATCATTATTCTCGCCACGGTGCGGCCTAAGTTGAAAGATATTATTTGATTTTTAAATCAAGCTAAACCATACTTTTGAGGTTAATTTCTGATGGAGAAGTAAATTGGAGAAATAAGGAGCCATGTCAAAGATGTGAATCTGTATCACATATTTCTTTAAATTTGTTTTATTTTTGTTTTGAGAGAAAATTGAAGATGAGGCATGGAGGCATGAGTTAAAAATTTGGTGAAAAAAAAATTATGGTGAAAATTATTTTTTATAGTTATTTTTGGTGAAGGAAGTTAAAAAGGTGTTGGGTGTTTATTTTGGTGGAAACAATTTATGAGGTTTTTTTTTTTTTTTTTTTTTTTGAAGGGTAAATTGTGAAAAGAAGTTTTTGAGTGGTGAAAATGTTTTTATGGTGGCTGAAATTAAGTTATGTGGTGATTATTGTGAGTGGTGTTTTTTTATTCTTAGTAAAAAGGATAAATAAGAAGTGTTTTGTAATTGGCTTCGTTTGAAGCCAAATTTTGAGTATTGCATCCCTATAATACTAGTGTATCCCCTTATTGTTATTATTAATGTAGCCCCCTTATTGTTATTGGTATGTCCTTACATTATTATTGTTATGTTGGTTCTAATTATATTGTGACCCCTTAGACTCCTATATATAGAAAGGATTTTTTGTCATTTGAATCATCCAAGAATTGTTCATTTATGTAATGTAAAGGAGATTTACCCATCGAATAGGATAATTTTTAAGTCGTTTGTCTATCTTTTTCTTCTATTTTGTGAGCTAGTTGCATAACATTTGGTATCAGAGCTTTGGATTCTAGGGTATTGCTTCTTCAAACGGGTCATATTGGAATTTTCTCTGTAAAAAATTTTATACGAGGCTTCAGAACCTAAAATTTTTACCACATGGAGCCGAAATCATGGTGAACTTTGTATAAATTTTTTTTATCTTTTTTCGCTATATTTTTGGAGATATGATCTGAGGAAGTTAGGGTTTTTACAAGCTCCAAAATTCTGTCTCAAATAGGTGACCTAGGGAAAATCATCATAACTTTCGTTCAGGAATCATATTTAAATTCTGTAAAACGTGACTAGAAGAGAACAAACTATAGTTTTTCATGTAGAAAATTAAGGGTCTAAGGTCAAAACATGCACGTGTGATATACAAGTTCTCTCTACTGAAATAGTCTATAATCAGGTCATCGTGGGAGATAGGGCATAACTCCTTCTTGAAGACTCCAATATCAGTCTAATTTGTGGGGTTGGAAAGAAGACTCAGAGGGCTAAAACAAGACAAAATTTTAGACCTTGGAGATTTGAAATTATAGAGATACAACAAATTCAATATCGACCTCCTAGAACATAAGAAAAATGTGTGTATTTGTTTAAAAAATTGCATAAGTTATGTTTGAAAAATCAATTTGAAGTGATTCAATGGATATAGTAAAGCATGAATATCATTGTTTGATTCCAAAATGAATCAAAGAAAGAAAATGGAAACACCTAGTAAGAAAACAAAAATCTCTACTATGACGCATGAAGAAGACGAAGAAATGCAACATGATATATCGAAATTATGAGACCAAGTGCAAAAAATTTCGCTTTGGAAAAGAGAAACAAAAAATGAAATGGAAGCTAAGATGAATGGTTTGAAGAAAAGTTTAAAATCAAACATGGAAGGTTTGGAAGTTAGTATGGATGGTATGGAATAAAAAATGAAAGGAAACATGGAAGATTTGAAGAATGGTTTAAAAGAAGACATGGAAGGGTTGAAGGAAGGTTTGACAAAGTTGCTACAAGAAATGCTTCCTAGTAGCGAAAATGTATTAGATGAAACTCATGATGAGAACAAAAGAAATTTTAATCATGATTTCATAGAATTTAACATTAGATTGAAGATCCACCATATTCCAAAGATCAATATGAGGAAGTTTGATGGCAAGGATCCGGTAACATGGATACTACAGATGGAGCAATATTTTTATCTCCATAATGTGCAAAACACACAAAATATGTGCATTGCAATTTTATATTTAGAACCCAACCAGTTTGTATGGTATCAATAGATTTGTTCTCGTAAAAAAAAATTCACTTGGTCAATTTTTAGGGAGGAAATGATAACACATTATGAGGATACAACAAGCAACACCTTGTTTATCCCATTGATAAATCTCAAATAAAAAGGTTCAATGGTGGAGCACATTGAGGACTTCAAAAAATTGAATATATGATCTGGATTTATGCAGGAATGAAATAAAATAGAGTACTAAATAGAAACGCAGAGGTGCAACACAAATAAAACTTCATTTCATTAATATCAAATAACTATGCTTACAGACAGAATGGACATAAACTAGCTAGGGCGATGGTAGCTTATCTTTGAGGAGATGTGGCGGCTACATGCCTCTGAACTATGTTGGAATGAGTCTCGAAGGCCTATTTATTATTGAGAAACAATGAAAAACCATAAACATCCAAAAACATAACCCTAGGAGATGAAACGCCAAACTATGGGCCCCGTTGGGGTAAATTGGTACATCAATTTTTTGGGATCGTAACTTTGGCATTTAATCTCTGTTTGAAGCACACAATACCTCGTTAGAAAGATCTATTTGAGCACTCCAAATGCCGACAGTGAACTTTGAGTTGAGGAATAACATTTACCGACTAGGATTTTCCAAAAAAACGTCATTTAGGGCCTCAAAATGTCTTCGGAAGTTTAGGACCTGAAAAAATGCCAAAAATAGTAAATTGTGCTACAATTAAGGAAACTGAAAAACTGAAAGAAAAAATGGTGGGGGTCCAGGTGGAATAGGTAGGTGGCCACCAATATCCACATGGACCAATATAAGGGTAAATGATATTCCATAGGAGCATATGATTGATGTCTTCATAGGGACTTTAAAGTATAACATCCAACATGAGGTTCGCGTTTGGGAACTCGATTAATTGGAGAAGGCATTAAGGTTGGAAAGAAAAATTGAAAGCAAAATTATGGAAACAAGGAATCCTACCACTCACAACTATAAAGATGGAAGTGTTTTTGATCTTATCCTTCCACAACCTACAAGGTTGACACCACAACAATTGGAAGAAAAAAGAGAAAATTTTCTTTGTTATAGTTGCGATAGCAAGTACACTAAAAGTCATAACTGTGATGAGAAGAAATTATTTTACATAGACTTTGAAGAGGAGGAAGAAAATGAACAAGAAACTTCAAAAGAAGAGGATATACACCAAGAACCAACCCCAGAGAAGGAAGAAATGAATCTGAACATATCTTGTAATGCATTGGTAGGAACTACCACTCCTCAAACTCTCAAGATAGAAGGATATATCAAGAAAGAAAAGGTAACAGTGTTGATTGATTCAGGTTGTACCCACAATTTTATTCATGGTAAGATAGCCAAGGAATTGAATTTATTCCTATAGCGAGCACCATCGTTTCAAGTTGCGGTTGCAAATCAAGAAACTATAAATTGATCTGGAAAGTGCCATAATATCAAGCTAATCATGGGGGAATATGTATTGAATAGTCCAATGATTTATATTCCAATGGGTGGTGTTGATGTTGTACTAGGATTCCAATGGTTACAATCTTTGGGGACTATAGATTTTAATTTTCGAGAAATTTTCTTGAATTCTTTTTGGGTAGGAAGGGAAGTTGAATTACAGGGTATCACAGGGAAACCGAGAAATATAATTATCTCTAATGTCATGAAAAAGATTTTGAAGAAAGAACAATGAGGCGTAATTGCACAATTATGCTTACTAGAGGTTCAAACATCGAAATCATATATTTCTCTAGATCTCCAAAAAGTCTTGGAAAATCATTCCAAGGTGTTTGAGACTCCCAAAGTCCTCCCACCTATTCGTGATCATGATAATGCTATTCATTTGATTCTAGGAACTGTTCCTCCAAACATCAGGACTTACAGATATCCTTATGACCAAAAGAATGAGATTGAACGTACGGTTGCAGAAATGCTAGAGGCCAGTATAATTCAACCTAGTCAAAGTTCTTTAACTGCTCCAGTAGTATTGGTGCACAAGAAGGATGGATCATGGCTGATGTGTCCAGATTATAGGGAGATCAACAAGGTCACTATTAAAGACAAATTTCCCATTCATTTCATTGATGAATTATTGGATGAATTACATGGAGCAATTTACTTCACCAAGTTGGATCTTTGTTCAAGATATCATCAAATAAGAATGATGGCTGAAGACATTTCTAAAACAACATTTAGAACTCATGAGGCTCATTATGAATTTTTGGTCATGCCTTTTGGCCTTCCCAATGCACCTTCTACATTTCAAGGTTTGATGAATTCCATTTTCAAAACCTTCCTTAGAAAATTTGTGTCAGTATTTTTTGATGATATACTAATCTACAGAAAGTCTTGGAAGTATCAGGTTCAACATGTTGACAGGGTGCTCAAACTATTGGAGGAGAAACAATTATATGAAAAAACCTCCAAATATTTCTTTGGATTACAGGAGGTGGAATATCTAGGTCATATTGTATATCATGTGGGTGTTAAGGTAGACCCTAACAAAATTAAATCCATTAAGGAATGGAAAATCCCCACAACCACAAAGCATCTGCGAGGATTTCTCGGGTTGGCAGTGTATCATCACAAGTTTGTTAAGAATTACGGGAGAATAAAAACACCTCTAACAACATTACTGAAGAAAGATGCATTTTCTTGGACTCCATAAGCAACCGAGGCTTTTGAACATATTAAAGAGGAAATATGCCAAGCAGTGGTCTTAGCTACACCAAACTTCACAAAAACATTTATTGTGGAATGTGATGCCTCTAGAAATGGAATTGGTGCTCTTTTAAGGTAAGAAGGAAGACCCATTTCTTTTGAAAGTCGTCCAAACAAATGAAAGTATTTATAAAACCCTATTTATGAGAAGGAAATGTTGGAAATGCTACACATTATTAAGAAATGTAGACCTTACCAAATGGGAAGAAAATTCAAGGTAAAAAAAAATCGTGATAGTCTTAAATAATTTTTAGAACAAAGAATATCTCCAGAAGAGCAACAAAAATGGGTCACAAATATGTTGGGTTACGATTTTGAAATCATCTACAAAAAAGGGAAGAAAAATCTTGTTGCAGATGCGCTCTCAAGAAAGGATGAGGATGTGGAAGCATTGATTTGTGCCATTTATATTATCCTACCAAATTGGATAACCAAAGCAAGGGATGAATGAAAGATTGATGAAGAAGTGTTGACACTCATTCAAAATTTGTATCAATATCCTAGCACATCTGATACATTTAGCTGGAAAAATGATTCATTATGGTACAAAAATCGCTTATATCTTTGTAAGAATTCCCAACTCAAACAAAATATTATTTTGGAATTGCACACCTCTCCCTTAGGAGGCCACTCAGGATTTTTAAAAACTTACCACATGGTTAAGAAGGAGCTTTTTTGGGATGGCCTTAAATCTGATATTCAGAAGTTTGTGGCCGAATGTTTGGTTTGCCAACAAAATAAAGTTGAGACAATTAAGACCTCGTGTTTGTTACAATATTTATCCATTGCAAGTCAAAATTGGGAGGAGGTTTGAATGGATTTTATCACAGGTTTACCCCAGTCTGAAGGAAAGAGTGTCATCATGGTTTTATTTGATATACTTACCAAGTATGCACACTTTTTTCCATTATCATGTCCATTTAAATCCAATACAGTTACTACTGAATTTATAGAAACAATTCAAAAGATACATGGAAACCCAAAGATTATTGTAAGCAACAAAGATCCCATTTTCACTAGAAATTTTTAAACGGAATTATTTTCTTGTCTGGGTACTCAAATATCCCATAGCTCATATCATCACCCTCAATCTGATGGGAAAAATGAGATAATGAAAAAATGTTTGGAAGAATATCTTCGTTGCTTCTCATATGATAAACAGACACAATGGGTCAAGTGGTTACCTCTGGCTAAATGGTGGTATAACACTTCCTTCCATATTTCAGAAAAATTACCCCATTTATGGCACTTTATGGATAACATCCAACATCCATCACAACATATTTAAGATAAAATTGTAAGGTTCAAGCAGTGGAATATCACATCGAGCATCAACAACAAGTTCTCCAACTCTTAAAGGATAAACTCACTTTGGTTCAAAATCAAATGAAAGAACAAGTAGATCAACATCGCATCGAAAGAAGTTTTGATGTAGGTGACTGTATATATTTACAGCTACAACCATACAAACAAATTTCCCTCAAGATGCTAAGAAGGATAATAAATTATCGCCAAATTATTATGGTCCTTACAAGGTGTTGCAAAATATTGGTACTATGGCATACAAATTGGAGCTTCCTGCATCTTCCTGATTGCACCTAGTTTTCTATGTTTCATGCTTAAATAAGGTTATAGATGACAAGCTCCCAATTCAAACAATATTTAGAGAACTTGGTGAGAAAGGAAAAATCATATTGGAACCATAAGCAGCCATGAAAACAAGAACTCGACAGCTATGAAATCGATCAATTTTAGAGTATCTCATCAAGTGGAAGAACTTACCCGCTGAATATTCCACATGGGAGAATGATAATTTTATACAGAAGCATCCAAAACTACTCAAGCGTTGAGGAGTACACTTTTTTGAAGGAGAGGGGAATGTTAGGTCCCTATAATACTAGTGTATCCCCTTATTTTTATTGTTAGTGTATCCCCCTTATTGTTATTGTTGTACCCATGTAGTCCCTGTATTGTTATTATTGTGCCCCATAGAAGCCCACTATTGTAATTGTTGTGCCATTACATTATTATTGTTATGTCGGCTCTGATTATATTGTGACCACTTAGACTCCTATATATAGAAAGGAGGTTTTTTCATTTGAATCATCCAAGAATTGTGTTGAAATAACACCCCAAAGCGGGGCTTCTAATTTAATTTTCCCTTAATTAAATTGGAAGAGAAATTGTAATTTCATCTCATAACAACTTGTATTAGTTAACTAAGTCAAAATTACCATGTTAACTTAGTAAATTTGAGTTGAGGGTCTAAGAGGATGCATGTAGAGTGATTTCATGATTTAAGGGGGTCTAGTTGCCGTTATGCAGGAGTTGTAATTAGTTAACTCAAGAAATTGATTTAAAATCAGTTTAAATAGTTATAACTGAGTGATGAGCTAGTGAGAGGTCCAATGAATTAAATATGATTTAATTCACAATGATTGATAAATCGGTTAACTGATAATTCACTATAAATAATTGTTACATGTCAGTTCTGAGGAAGACCCAGCTAAGATAGGGTTTAAAGGGAAGATAACTATCAGTTGTATAATTATAAAATTGTAAATGTCAGTTATAGAGTCAGTGGGAGGTCCTTGATGCATTGCACAATCAATTGGATGGATTTTCCTATTTAATAGTGATTTAAGTCCTCAATGAATGTGTGAGCAAGGCAGGTCGAGCAGAGGCATAAAATTGGCTAAGTATTTGTCTGATTTTTCCTAGATCATTGTGAGACAGTTAGTAGAGTGCATGAGTTATCTTGTGAGAGAAATAATTGTATTGTTTCATGATCCTTGAATTTATACAATATATAGATAGAAGGGTTTTAGCTGGCGTGATTTCCCCAGATACATCTTGTGTTGCACGATTGATTGTCTCTTTCCCTTACTTGTTATGTGATTGTGCGATCGTGTTTTGTTTCCACAAATTATAGAAGGATTCAGATCTTGTTTTAGTACATTATATGATCAAATTGAATTATGCTGGTATATTTTATACATGGTATCAGAGCATCAAGAATCACAATAAGAAGAGAAGAACAAATTTTGTTTTGATCAGGTTCAAATTTGCAGATTTATTCTTCGGTATCCAGCAACATATCAAGATGTCTTTCAATGGTTTAAGACTCGAATATGCATTCAAGGAAAATTCAAATTATATTTCATGGAAGGACAGGATGGAGGAAGTTTTCTAGGACAACGGACTGAAGTCTTTCATAGATGTTGATGTCTCGCAGCCCACAACAGCAGATGCTAAACATCTTGATGCATGAAGGAAGAATGTTGCAAAAGCAAGAAGGATCTTGTTATAGGGAGTTCGAGACCATATTGTCTCGAGCCTCCATGAGAAGGCGACTCCATATGCAATGTGGAAGGGCTTGACATATCTGTATCAAAATAACAGCAACCACAGGAAGCTGGCGCTAAAAGAAAATCTCAGGAAGATGAAAATGGAGAAGGTTGAGACGATCCAGAAATGCATGACCAAGTTCACTCAATGTTGAGATGAGTTTGGAAGTGTTGGGGTCACTATTTCCATAGATGATTTGGTGAGCTTAGCTCTTCTAGGCCTTCCCAAGAGCTAGAATTGCTACCAGGATTCTGTTAATGGGATGGAGAAGCTACCATATTGGGAGCGACTATGGTCTGATTTGGCACAAGAAGAAATTTGGCGGAGCACCAGAGATGGATCCTTGATATGAATGGCAATATTAGTTTTGTTGTGCTAAGATCCAATTTAGAATTTAAAGAAAGTGCTTGAGGATGATGAGGTCAATTTCAAGTTTAACATGAGTTTTTATGTGAATTTCATGATAAAATTAACATAATTAAAACACTTAACAACAACATCTAACAGAAATGAACATCACCATAAACAATCACACAACACAATATGATGAAGGAATTCACCCCGCCTGGGCTATGTCTCCTTGTTCAAGCTTCCAATGGCTTGGCCCTATTCTATTATGCTCAAAAGTGTGATTGATGTGTTTATAATGCTCAAGCAACTCTGAAACCTATTCCATCAGCTCCAGAATGCCCAAAAATGCTTGTGTAGCCTCTTTATGCATCAAATTTGGCCATAAAATGAATAATTTATGACTTCCCCTAGTTTCTCCACTATTTGTTCCACATTTTCCCCAAAATTAGACACCAAACCCACAATTTCGCCTTGAAAAGCGTTATCGGAGCGCCAATTTCACCAAAAAAAACGTGAAATTGCCAGGGCATTAATTTTCCATCTAGCGCCTCAAAATCAGAATTTAAACCATATACAATATGGTTCAATCATTTTTTTTTAATATAAAGCGCTGGCGGTTAGGGCTAACCGCCGAACTTGACATCGTTGTGGGCACATGTGGCGATGTCGCCGTGGTTAGTGTTGGCGGTTTGGCACCTGGTGGTTAGGGCTCTGCAGTTCTGGCTCCATGGTGGTCACACTGCAAACCGTCCAGCTAATGGATATGGTTACAGTGAAGAGCGAGGGTGCGAGGCTAGCCTCCCGCCCATGGTCCCGCCTCTAGTGGTGACCAGGGTTGGGGCTAGACCTCGACCCCCTTCCCCCAACGTGAAATTTGAATGTCAACAAAACTATAATAAAACTATATTTTATTAAGACTCATATGCAGTAGCACGACAATAGCTCTTGGTGCTTTTTGCTCAGTGGCCGCGGGTTCGACCCCCGCTTGCTCCATTCATACTTGACCCAAAATTTTGTGGCCTCCCGTGCTGCCATGTGGTGACCTCTACTTGGGCCACATGACAACATGTGGTTGGACACATGCCCAACTAATTAAATTCAACCACAAGCGAACTAATGATAGCATTCCACTTGGCATCACCTGATTCGACGAAGAATACCCTTTGACCAAGTCAACTCGCCACTTTGCATGCCCAGTTAGTAGTACAGACTGCTAATTGGGTTGTCCCTGCAATTTGTTTTCCCAAATTTTTTCATATTTGACAAAGTGGACAGAACGCGTTTTTGGGAGCATACGGTGTCGGTTTTCCACGAAATGAGTTGCGTCGAATTCAAAATGACGATATCTACGCGGTCATTCAGGTTCCAAACCAATCTGACAACATTTATTTTTGTGCATAATTTTGAGCACCTGATCACTCCTCCCTAGTGGAAGCTTTTGGACCCTAAAAGATCACTTTCAGTTATTCAACAGATGAGGGTAAAATTCCCTCACCTTTCCAATCTCCATCCATTTGGCCTTAGAAGGATTTTTTCCTTTGAGCCCCACACGAAGGTAGACTACACTCTGTATTTTTTATGTCCTTGTTTTTATGTCAAGAATGGTGTCTTACTGAAGCGCATCAAGGTATTCAGGAGAAAAGTCTTCAATATAAGGAATCTGAATTTGTTCTCCTTGATGTTCAATCAATGGAGGCTCATACAACCTCAAGTTCTCAACATTAACAACAAAGTAAATTTGCATGTATGAAGGCAAATCTAACTTGAATGCATTTTCACCAATCTTTTCCAAACTTCTGAAAGCACCATAACGAATTGGTTTCAGTTTTTTACCTTCTCCTTGAAGCCTCACTTTTCTAATGTGAAGCCAAACTTAATCGCCAACTTGGAACTTCTGATCTACACGATGCTTGATGTGCCTTGCTTTGTACTTTCCTTGGATCTTTTCAAGCTGTTCTTGAACTATTTGATGTATCAATTAGATTTGGTCTATGAAATTCTTGGCTTTGTATATGTCGCTATGGATGTGAATAGCAACATCCTTCCCAAAAATGAAATCCAATGGCGATCTAGGAAAGTATCCAAGACATGCCTCAAATTGTGGTGTTTGTGTAGAGGAGTTTTTTCCACGGTTGTAAGCATGCTGAACGTAGTGCAAGTTTTCATCCCACAACTTAGGATGCTTGCTATAGTATCCTCAAAGAATATGTATGGCTATTCTATTGAACACTTAGGTTTGACCATCTTTTTGCAGATGAAATTTTGTACTCTTCTTCAACTTGGTGTCCATCAAGTACCACAAACTTGACAAAAAATTCCCAACAAATCGAGAATCTCGATCACTGGCAATGGATGCGGGCAAACCAAAATGAACCTAAACATGCTAAAAGAATACGTGAGATGTTTGTTCAGCTGTGATTTTATTTTTACATGGCATTAATGTACACATCTTGCTGAACCTATCCACAACTACATAAAAATAATCATGACCTCTTTTTGATAAAGGAAGTTATCCTACAAAATCCAAAGAAACACTTTCCCATGGACGTGAAGGTACAATAAGTGGTGTGTACACTCCTATCTTCTTATTGCTAGGCTTATTAACTGCACATAATTAACAACCTTTAATGAAATGTGAAACACTTTCAAGCATACGAGGCCAATAAAAATACCTTTGAACATGTGCCATTGTTTTTCTTACACCGAAATGTCTAGCAATAAGAGAAGTGTGTGTTGAAGTTTGCAATAAGAAACAGTGAAATTAGCATCCATAAACAACATCCATGAACCTAGTGAAAATTAAGCACCTACACTAGGGTGGGACCCACACAAGATATTTTTAGGTGTATGTATATTTATAGATGTATGTGCATGTCTATTTATAGATGCATGTCTGTTTTTACTATCCCTTAATTTTAGATGGACATTAAACTATAATATATTCTCAATGAGAACTTGATAATAGTTAACTGAAGTGGCAAATCAGTTAGCTAAGTGAATTTCAAGTTAAGAGGTTGGTTGGTGAGACATGCAAGTTGACTTTAGTTGTATCTGAGTGATTCTAGTTATAACAGAGTTGGAAGTGCAGTGGTGCATTAGTTAATGCAAGTTGTAAATCAATTTAACTCATTTAAGTGAGTTAAATTCAGTTGTGCTAGTTATAACTGTAGATACACTAGCGAGAGATCAAGTGAATTAAATATTAATTAATTCACATGTAGTGATATCACATGCAACTGATGTTTTTACTATTATTAACTGCATGCATGACAGTTCCAGTGGAGATCCAGTTGAGATCTTGGTGAAAGGGAAGTGTAACTATCAGTTGTGATATTAGCGGGCTACCCAGGTGTAGTTAAAACACCATAGGATTCCCATGATACTCAACACAGTTGAGGAAGGCTGAAATTCTTTATGATTAAAGATTGCATTAATCAGGAACTGCATGAGCAAGGCAGGTTGTCAGGAGACAGTAAATTGGCTAAGGAACTTGCCAATTTTTGTATGACAGTGTGAGACAATTAGTTGATGTATTGAGAGCTCTTGTGATTGGAGTTTTGTATGCAATTGTTTCATGATTCCTTGTGGAATATACAATATATGATAGAGGGGTATTGAGCAGTAAGCTTTCGCCGGGAATATCTGGTGTTGTGGTTTTGATCTATTCTTCTTTGCTTCATGTGATTGGAAATTGTGTTGTTTTTAATTCCGCAAAATATTTGTAGAAGCGATTCAATATTTAACTTTATACATTATTAGATTGGGTGAATCCAAGATATACATGCATATTGTATAATTTTCTACAGTGTGTGCTTCCCTTATGACATTCACTCCCCCTACGTGGAATACAAAGCTTGCCCAAATGATACAACAAGTTATTATGTACATGGTAGTCCAATTCCTCTACTTGGTTGCCTTTAATCAAGCTTCCATAAACATCTTGAAAGTCAGTATCACATGCAAATTGCTCAACATAACTTTCATGCAAAACATAATTATGCTTGAGTAAAGTAACTTCACTAATAATAGGCCTAGAAATCGTATCAACAACCTTGTTGTAAATACATTTCTTATACCTTATGGCCAAGTGGAATGGCTGTAAGAAACCCATCTATCGAAAGTGCCTTGACTGTTGCAACTTAGTTTGCTATTGCAAGTATTTCAATGTGTTAGGATCCTATAATAATAGGGTTCATAATTTTTTAATTGACTTTGATTAGTCTTGTAATATGTACATACCTTGCTTTCTGCAAGTTGTTTTCCATATTTGAAAATAAAAAAGGAAAAGAGGGTAAAAGTCCTAAAAGAAAAATCAAAGGACTTGAAGAGAAAAGATAGAAAAGAATAAAAAATGGACCCCAAATGCACAAAAGAGATAATAATTAGACATGAAAGTGAGGCAAGTCAAAATGCCACTAATATTTACTTTACTACAACATAAAATGATTATGTGTAGCTTGTTCAAAATACCATAATCCATGATTAGTCAAATAGTTTAATCTTGGATTTCATGCTTTAAATTTCATGTTGATAGATAGAGAATAATAATCTTGTCAAACAGTTTAAACTCGACAAATCAGTAGATAGTTAGAGAATAAATAAGGAGCTCAACAGTTTAATATGAGCCCTTGGATGAAATAAGGTTAGAATTTAAATAGTTTCATGTTTTAAAAGAAAAATGGATAAGGGTCTACAAGCTCAAATGCACCCATGTAAATGAAGAAAAAATGTTAGGGTAGCAAATGGGTAAGTAGAAAGCAATTTTACAAGGCATGAATAAACTTCATTTGGCATATTACTAATTTCCCTTCCCACAATGTATTTCATTACTAGAACCTTTTAGTTATAAAGACTCAGAGCATTTCTCTGACTTCTGGTGGGACCGGACCCATGTCTTAATGACTGATTGGCATCTAAATATTGGATTTCACTTCATTTAAGCCTTTTTCCTTCATAAAAACACTTTTCCTCAACATCACACCCTTTTCCTAAGATAAAATCCCTTTTCCTAAGCTAAAACACCTTTTTTCTTAGGGTAAGTAAAAACTCCCTCAACTAATTTCATTTCATACAAAAATATTCAAAAAACCTACAAAAATGCTTTATCCTAAGTATTAAGTGTGAAAAGGTAAGTATGGGGCCACCACTAGAAAATTGCGCCCAAAACACTTAAAACACGCTTTACTTAGTGTATTTGTGTATTTTTCCGCTCATATTCATTTTCAAATTAACATTTAACCTATTTATTAATTCCATTAGATACCCTACCCCGTAATATATTAAATCCCTTAAATTAAATAAATTCCCAACCCACATTTTTATGTTATCCTATTGTTTAAATTAATCCATGTGATATATTCCGCGCCCCCATAGGTTTAAAACATATATTTTATATAAACCCACCGAAGTTTACATTACACATGTATATAGTTCATTTGCTGTGTAAAACGTTAAATATCCACATATCCCGCCTATCTCGTCTATCCGTTTAAACACTAAAATTATATGTTAAAACTACATTTTAATGTATAAAACTTAACCCAACAGCATAAAATATCTCAGGCCCTATGCCCATTTACCCAACAACTTCATCAATAAATCGTGATCGTTCGCACTTCCTCCGCCCGATCCAATGAACCATAAGCCATATCGCAAATTTAATGGCGCGATCCTTAATCAATTTCGGATTTGCGATATGGGCAGTATTTCCCCATTATCTCTCCTCCACGTGTCCATTTAACATTGGCTCACATCTATTTCAAATTTACCGCTTAACACCCTCCAACGATGCGATAACCGCTTGGCGGTATTTAACCTCACCGCGCCAAACCGCTTCCCATTTGAATTGATTGGCATTGAATGCAAACACTGTTTTAACTAAATTTTCTATAAAACGACAGATTTATACGCGTTTAAACCTTTTTCATTGTATTTTCTGCTCATTTAACTATTTCCGACTGAAGAAAAGACGTTGCTGCCCTTTTTTCATGCACAAACAACCAGAATTAGGCCCAATTCACTGTTGCGATCGTTTAGACCTTCCAATTTGCATTTAAAGACTTCAAAAAAGCTTTCAAAAGCTCCTAGACTTAGAGAAACCCGTTTTCGAGTCAAATAATTAAAATAACATGTATTTTTCAAGAAAAATACCCATCTTACATCTGAAAAGAGCTATACTCGTCAATTTAAGCCTTCTGTAAGCCTGTTTTCCTAAAGAAATACCACTATTACCTTCAAAAATCGTATTTGCTTCAAAAACCCTGATAAATTCGTAGTTTCTGAAGACTGTAACTTGTTTTTAAGCAAATTGAAGAAGGTTTAGCTATTTACAGACCCTTAGAGACCCTTTGATTGATTCAAAATAGTTTGCTAATATTCAGAATCCATTTGTGCATGAATTAGATTGTTTTAGGTCTATTTTATCCAAGAAAAGAGCAGTAAACCCCTGTTAAACCTTTCCTAAGTCTGTAAAAAGTTTAAAATTTGATTTTTGAGCAGAATTGATAGTTTAAAGTTGAAGAGACCATAAATTTACCTATTGTTGTTCAAAAGAAACCCCTGTCATACCAAAATATCTTCTGTAAATAGTCTAAGCTTACATAAGAGTATAAAAAGCCTAAAAAACAGAGTTTCCAAGATCCAGAGGGTTAAATTATAAGAAACAAACCTAGAAATGGCTTCTAAAAGCACAATTGTTATAAATCCACTACAACCTCCTATTGTAGATGTTGAACATACCCATTTAGCTGATGTTGACTATAAAATTACTGATCCTATAATTGAATTTAATCTTCTTGACCTCCACTGGTAGATTCAAGAGAAATCCTTGGATCAGGTATATGAAGTACTTGTTTGGGAGTCTAATTTGCCCAAATATGTAGTTCCCCATACCCATCAGTGTCCTGAGGTCATTAGATTGTGTCAAGCTCGCTATTCCCCTTACCAAAGAGCTATTTTTAATGATGGGAAAGAAGTATTATTCACTATCACTGCAAAATCTATAAACCAAATGCTTCATTTACAACTAGAGCCAAATGTTGCCCCTTTTTCAATAGAAGCTCTTACAAAGTTGTATCTGGATTTAGACTTTCCTAAAAGATTTCAAATCTTTCAGACCTTCATGCCCTCATATGTTGAAATCCCTAAGATAAATCCTCCCTATTCATCCTCAAAATTCCCAGAAGGATCAAGACACATTATCTCAATGTTTTCTTTTATCCCTGGTTATTTCACTGATGAGCACAATGATGAATCTATCCTTGGTTTTTTGTCCACGTTTGTGCCTGGTCAACCCCTTGCAGTCATTTACAACTTTGCTGAGTATATAGCTGATAGTATTCATGAGCAGCTTGTAAAACTTCCCACTGAAGGTGTATTTAGATATACTTCATACCTATTTCATTTGTTCCTCTACTTCCAATCAGATAAATTTCCCATGGCCCTTCAAAAGATGGATGTAGAGGATAACGAGCAATCAATCATTTTATGGACTTCCTTAATTAGAAAGGAGTCAACAGAGTTCACTTATTTAGACTTTACTGATTATTTTATTTACCCATTAGTTAATCTACTCAAAAGCAGTGTACTGCCAAGGATTAGTGATGAGATTAAGAAATTTTTACAGCTATCAGAGCAAAGCATAACTAGTGACTGGTACCTATACCAAAACCACACAGATATTAGAGTCTATGGGTCAAATATCTTGCCCTAAAAATTTCCAAAGTACCTACCAATGAGACTGTTTGCCCTAGAATATATAGGACAAATTCTAAATTCAGATTCTGTTTTCTTTTTAGCTGCTAAAAAGAAAACTCAGTTCAAATTGAAAAACTAGGTGGGTCCTTTCATATGCAACAATAGGGAAGCAGGTGTAGAGACATCAAAACATTTGCTAGTGTATAAGTTTGATGAAATTTTTCTGTGGAACTATGATCCTTATGGAATAATCAGTAAGATGAGGGTGAAATGAAAATTAACCCCATATATTCATGATAAAAGGCCCGAAATTGAAAAATTTTCCAACCAAGCTAATTGGTTGGAAAACACATTAGTGGAATCTGTCAAGCAAGGTGATACTAGCCACACTTTACAAACTTCAAATCAAGAGGACAGAACCACAAAGAGAATCAGAGAAGAAGGCACATATACAGATGAAACAACAACATAAACCAGATTCAAGCTTAGATATAATAAGAAACCTAAAATCAATCCAGCTAACAAAGAAAAAGAAATAGTGGAGATTTTAGATGAAGAAAATCCAGAGAAATATACTGTGACACACACAGTAATTGAAAATGAGTAGCAACCTGCTACTTCAAACACATAGATGATTTAGAAACATCAAAGTGGGGAAGTCTCTTCATCATAGCAGGCAGAGGATAAAGACAGGGATATCAAAGAGAAGTATAAAGAAATCAAGGCCAAGAATTAAGAGATTAAAAATGGAATCTATTCACAATACTTGAAGCAAACTCTAGGAAATTAAAATAGGCTGCTTTCAGCCTTTGATTATACAAACAAGAAATCGTTAATGCCATTTCTTCATCCCATAGTGGCAGCACCTAAAACAACAATAGATTACAAGAAGGTTGAATTTGAGGTGCCAGTCCAAGACATTCATCCCTTGGACCAGATTGAATTTCACAAGCAGAGCCCAGAAATGCCATATTCTACCATGACCACAAAGGCAATGAGTGTCCAAAATCTTCAAAATGATTTGACCAACATGAGAGATCAACTTAAGGTTGAAAATGCCTCTTTATATGCTAAAGACACTAGAATCAAGTCTTTAGAAGAACTGGTGATTGAATTAGGGTATGACCCTTCAAATGTGAAAGCTGCAGAGGAATTAATAAAGAAGAAGAATGTTGATATTGCAGCATTAAGAAAAAAATTGAAACTACCTCCTACAGAGCATCCACAGGCTAAGGAGATTGTGCAAGAGGAAAATAAAAAATATGAGATGATGAGTCTCATACTACAAATGACAACACAGATCAAAGAGATGGAAATTGAGATGGACAAGCTTGTCCAAGAAAAATAAGCTGCAAAAACTCAAAATAATCCTCCTACTGTCATTCCTATGGTAACAACAACAGTTCCTTCAACTCTAGTAGAAGAGTTAGCACCAAAAGTCCCACTGGCCACAACATTGCAAATCACTTCTTCCACTACTTCTGCCACAAAATCTTCCACTTTAGCAGTTCAACAGTCAGATGAGGCCACTAAACTCATTAAAGCCATGGAAGATATGTCAATACAGAATAATGAGATCAATAGATTGAAAGAGAAAATCAAGAACTTGGAAGATGCCAAGAAATTAGCACAGATAAATGCTAAAACAGAGGAGCAAAAGGCCAAAAGGTTAAGCGAACAACTTAAAAAAGGTAGAAATAAAATTAACCTTAAAAGAGCCCATGGCATATATCAAAAATCAGTTGTGGTCCAATATCATTGAATCAATCAATGATACTTGGCCATCCATTCAAGTGATCTATGAGAAAAAGGACTTAATCAAAGCAGCCAAAGAAGAAATTTTGAAGACAAAAGAAGAGCTAGGTGCTAAGCCTGAAGAAGCCCTAGAAATAATCAAGTTTATCAATACTAAAAACAAGCACGAATTAGATGAGATTGGGATAACTGACAGTTTTGAAACAATTATTGAGGTAAGAAAGGTAATTTCAAAGAAAAACTTAATGAAACAGTTGGAAGAGAAGTGTCAAAACATGGACATGCCCATAACTAGATTCACGATTAAGTTTGACACTTTGAGACAAAAAGGCTTGCCAAATATTCTTGTTATAAATGATAAATTGATGAAGAAAGAAGACTATAATAAGAAGATAAGGAAATTTTCCAAGGAACAAGTGAAAAAGGCAGATTGGCGAGGAGTTCCAACAGGAAAAGTGTTACATAAAAGTGTTGAAAACTTGTTTTATTTACAGCATGAGATAAAACACCTCTTTGTAGTCAAGCCAACATTTGTAATATATACTGAAGCAGATGATAATTTCAGAAAACTTCCAAAAAATTAAGTTACCAGGAGAAGAGTCTTGGCAGAAGCTTACATATTTACTTTAAAAAGACAGTTTGAAGTGAAAGAGGATGAAAAAATAGAGTGTTATTTTTACACAGTAAAAACATTTAAAGCAGTAAAACAGTCAAAACAGCAGGTTAAAGTGTATCAAAGGTAAAGTGCATTAGTTAAAGAGTATCAAATGAGAGATAAAGCTTCAAAAGTGATTGAAGATTAGATTTCCAGCGTTAAAGACAACACAACAACTAGCTGCAACCCAAAACCAAAAGAAAAGTTATTTTATTTTAATAAATAGGATAGCTTGCAAGTTTGTTATGCAGCTGTCACTATCTTTTTGTAAAATATATTTTATGTTCCATAGAAAATTCCTATGATTTTTCTAGGATATTTTGCAATATTTTATGTATAAATACTTCATCATTTGAAGTATTGAGTGTGGATAATTGCTGAATATTTATATAGTTGTAACTTTCTGAACCTAAGGGTTTTTGTAATCTAGTTCAAGACAGAAGACTGATTTCAAGGAATAAAGCATCATATTACTGGATTCATGTGTTGGGCCACTGAAGTGAAGTATTCTCTTATGTCATGTGTCTATTTTCTTATGTTTTCCATCACTCATAAATGTGTTCTAAATTTTAATGTAAAATCAAGATTGTTATATCAGAATTTGGTAAAAGCACTCTGTTATTGACTGGTTTTCATTTTAATGTTTTCTGCTGATATCTAGACTAGGGAACCCTTAATTTCTCCCTAATTTCGATTGACCCTTGCCTCTTCTCTCCTTATCCGGATCAAAGAATTTTTAATTTCTCTTTATCCCGATTAAAGCCACCTCACCATCAACCTTTGAAGATCTGAAGTGACTCTGCTATCTTGCCCTTTAAACATTTGACTTTCGACCTTGATCCTGATCTTTCTGCTTGACACATTGAATCCATTTTCCTAATGAGTTTCAGACTTATAGCTATCCATCTCATTAAGTGATTTTCTCACCAAACCAAATCAAAACAACAAAACCAATGTGCCCTATATAACTAGCCTAAAAGCAAACATAAAAACAAAGTTAAATATTATAGAGAGAGCCCTCTCTGAGCCTTAGGAAGGCTAGATCCTAAATCTTAAAAGTAGGTTTGTGGTTACCTCTAATATTCTTTAAACTATAAATAAAAAATCTCACGACTTTGGGAATTATTAGGGTGATAACACAATGGTTGGTGGTCGATGTGTATGATGGTTCCCTTTCCCATCAAGTAGTGTTTCCACTTTTCACACTTTGAACCAACGCATAAAGCTCCTTGTCATAAGTAGGATAATTAAGCACTGCACCATTGAGAGCTTCTAAATGAAATGAAATGGGCTTAACATGTGGCATAAGGACTACGCCCATGGCATAGTGGCTTGCATAAGTTTGAATCTCAAAGGGTTGTCTCAAGTCTGGTAATGCAAGTACTGGGGCTGAACTGATCTTATCTTTCAAATCATCAAATGATTTTTTTTGCTTTCCTTCCCACTAGAAGACCTTTTTCAAACTATTCAATGCATGCAAAGGAGCTACGATAAAAGAGAAGTTAGCAATAAACTTCCTCCAATATTGGGTTGCTCCCAAAAAAATTCTTACCTCAGTGACTGTCTTGGGCATTGGCCAATTCACAATGACCTCAACTTTAGATGGGTCTATCCTCAACTCACCTCCTCCAAAAATATGCCCCAAGGACACCAAAGAAGTTTTACCAAACTCACATTTTGACATCTTCAAAAACAATTGTTATTTCCTTAAGACATAAAGTACTTTTCTTACATGCATGACATGTTCATCAAGTGGTATACTAAAAATTAAGATATCATCTAAGTAGATGATGACAAAATCATCATTAAATGGCCTTAAAACATCATTCATCACACGCATGAAGGTAGTAGGAGCGTTACATAAACTAAAAGGCATAACAAGGCATTCTAACAAACCTTGCTTTGTTTTGAATGTCGTCTTCCAAATGTCACCTTAAACAATTCTAATTTGATGGTAGCCACTCCTTAAGTCCAACTTAGTAAAATAATTTTCATTTTCCAATAGACAAAGTAAATAATCTATTCTAGGAAGTGGATAATTTTTCTTTACCGTATTCTTGTTCAATGCACAGAAATCTATGCACATGCGCCATGTTTCATCCTTCTTTGGCACCAACACAATAGGTGACCCGCCTGGCGAATTACTTGGTCAGATGATCCCTTTGTCCAACAACTCTTGGATTTACTTTTTGATTTAAAAACTCTCCATCACCAACATCCTATACATGCCAATGTTAGGAAGAGGACAATCTTTCTACAACTGTATTTCATGTTGGAGTCCCCTCTTGGGAGGTAACCCCTTTGGTTCCTAAAACATCTTATTATTTTGATTAACCACTTCAATCAAATCAGATTTAAACTTTGGATCACAACCTTGAAATGCTTCATAATCAACATCATTCTTTGTTTTAATCATAAAAAGCTCAAAATTCTTTCTTAAATTCGCTATTCTTTTCATTTTCCCTGCATTAACTATTGAAAGATTTAGTTTCTTGCGATGATCTCTCACAATATACTCCACACCATTTTTGAACAACTGGGACTTGTTTTCATGGTGATAGAAGATAGCTTTTATCTCATAGAGGTAAGGACTACCCAAAAACAATTCCTGAAAGTATAAAGCGGTACAACATCTAATTCAACTTTGTCAATGAAGTTTGTTGTGATTGAAAACCGAAGAATACATTTTCTTGTAACCTGCAAATTTATGTTCTTGCATATCCAACCCAATGGATATGGTTTGTGATGAGGAATGGTTTCAATAATAAGTTTCTTGACTAAGTCTTCATATATCAAATTGGATTGAGACCCACTATCAAATAGTGTATCGATTTTTGTATTTTTTGAAATAACCCTCACATGAAATAATGCAATTCTTGTTTCTTCATTTGGAGTGCTAGTGTGACAATTTTATGAACTAGTGCTAGCAATGGATTATTTTCCCTTCATACCCATGTCTATAATTTTAGTTTCATCACCTGAGTCGGATCCAAAATCCTATTGAGTGGTCGTAGTTGTTTTTTTTTTCCCTTGTTGTTGAATTTATTGGGCCTCATCTTTGGATGAAGCTTCCAATAGTGGTCTTCATCATGACCCTCTTTGGAACAATGTTTGCATGTCATTTTCTCTCCTTCCTTTTTAGCGGATGCAATTTTCTTTCCCTTTCCTTTCTCTCCACCCTTAAATGGCTTCTTTTGACCCTCTTCTTGAATATTTTTCCCTCTTTCCTCAAGGTGAGTGGCTTGCACACAATCCTCATCTAGGCTAGTGGGATTGAACATAAGGGTAGTATGCCTTAGGTAGCTATGTAAACCTCCTATAGACTTCAACAATGTTTCTTGTGAATGAAAATCAACTCCTAACATAAGAGCTCTTTTTCTAAATTCTTGGGTGTAATATTTCACTCTTTGACCCTTAAGTTGTGTGAAGTTCTACCAATTCATGATGGTTTTTTGCATATATTCTAGAGGGTAAAATTGTTTTTGAGGTAATTTAATTACTTAAATTCCTTTCCATAAATTTTCAACCCGGGGGTCCGTGGAATTGCGAGGTGCACATGCACTATATGTGCTAGAGATCAACTTCCAATTTCGAAAGAGAAATTTTAATCTATCAAATGAAAAATGACAATCGTCAGGAAAATAAATCTAATCTAGAAAGAAATAAATCACACCACACTTTCAGAATTAAAAATCACACTTGCACTATGAAAGAAAATCACACCACACCCGCTGAATTAAAACACACTTGCGAGAATTGAAAGCACACATTTGCATAAATGAAATAAATAATCTAAGCACACTTGCGGAAATTGAATTGACTAATCTAAATCACTCTTGCAGGAATTGAAATGCACACTTGTAGAATTTAAAAAATAATCTACTTGCATGAATTGAAAAAGACTAATCTACACACACACTTGCATGAAATTAAAGCATACTTGAAAATGGAATGAAATAATGAAAACAAAATTATAAGTTACCTCCATTAAAGTATTCTTGTTGTGATGGGGGCCCTCCATTCTTCAACAACATACCAACACCATGATAAGCACACTCAAACTCCTATTTCCACACTCAAAATGAATTTATGTATAAATGAAAAAATAATTACATCAATCTCCAAATAAACCTCTAACTACACACTCAAACTCTATGCTATAAGCCTACTACTATCTATCTCATTAGATGATCATTTCACATCTCCTTCCATGATTCCAAATTTCCCAAATTTACATTACAAAGGTCTAGATTACAAATGAAAGGAGAATGCTCTCCTATTTATACAAAAACTTAGGCAAATACCTCATTAATGTATGCCCACCATTCTCTCCTTAGATCCATAAAATTTTCAACCAATTAGCTAATTATAAGACACATATCCCTTTATTCACAACTCTCTTCCATGAGATATGGGTGATCCCCATCCAAATCTCCTCAAAATCTTGAAGAGAATTCGAAATTGAACCTTGGAAGCCACATAAGGATGTCTTGGAAGCTACCTAATCACCTACACATGTCACCAAACCCATTCCACCTTTTGGTATAAATAAATATATGTTATTTTTCTGAATTTTAATCATAAATTCACTTATAATACTAGAAATTATTAACTTTGGAAAAAACTAATGTAACCCCATATAAGCATGCGCATGGAGGCTAATGTAGAGTTATGTGATTATAGGGTTGCGAAATGTGAGTGAAATAGTGGTGATGAAGGTAAAAGTGTATGACATTTTGGAGGCCCAACAATTGTCTTTTAATTGCAGCAATGAAATTAGGCCAAGAGAGTGAGATCTTACCATTTTTTTTATCTCACCTCGTGTCGTGGCTTCCCACCATACAAGTGTTGCACCCTCCTATCTCAAGGAAGCTAGTTGTATCTTTGTATCATCATCTTGAAGGCTTCGAATTCTGCAATAGACTCCAACTAACAAACCCAATTTTCCATCTTCTCAGCATTCACTTCACCATTAAACATAGGCAACTAGAATTTAATATCAAGTTTTAACAAGGGTTGTTTACTAATTCCTTTTGAGGTAGGCTGATGAGTATGTGTAAGGGTTGAAGTAGTGGAAGAGGTTGAAGATGTAGGTGAAGATGGCGGTGAGGATGATGGTGGAGTAGATGGTGTCTTATCACTATTTCCATTACCTCCTCCTCTAGGAGAACCCTCTCCTCTTGGAGGCCTAGAGCTTTCAACCTACAAACTTGTGTTACTCTCTTCATAAAGGACCTTTACCATCTCTGTCATGTCAAATAAAGCCTTCTTAAAAGCCTTCACATCCTCTGAAATGTTATCAATTCCTCCTTCATGATACATTATTACTGAAGCTTCTACTGCAACTGGAGGTGAATCTTGTGGTGGAAATTGTGGCAACTGTGATTTCCTTCTCCTGGCTCCAACCATAGAACCTACACCCACTAGCTTGCATTATCCTCTCTTGAGCTTCAACCTTGTAAGCATTTAAACACTTTCAAAACAAATTAAATCCTCCTTGCATAAGTAAAACTAGTGCTCTGATACCAATTTGATCTGAATTGGAATATTAGTTTTGCTATGGTAAGATCCAATTAAGAATTTAAAGAAAGTGCTTGAGTATGATGAGGTTAATTGCAAGTTTAACATGAGTTTTTATGTGAATTTCATGAGAAAATAATCATAATTAAAACATTGAACAATAGCATCTAAAATACATAAACATCACCACAAACAATCACACAACACAATATGATGAGGGAGTTCACCCCTTTTGGGATATGTCTCCTTGGTCCAGCTTCCAATTGCTTGGCCCCCTTCTATTATGCTCAAAAGTGTGATTACATGTGTTGAGAATGCTCAAATAACTATTAAACCTATTCCATCAGCTTTAAAATGACCAAAAATGTCTGTGTATCCTTTTTCTGTATCGAATTTGGCCAAAAACTGAAGAATTTATGACTTCCCCTAGTTGCTCCACTATTTGTTCCACATTTTCCCCAAAATATGGCACCAAACCCACAATTTCGCCCGAAAAAGTGCTATTGGAGCTCCAGTTTTGCCAAAACAGGGCGAAATTGTCGAGGCATTAATTTGACCTCTAGCACCTAAAAATCCGAATTTAAACCATATACAATATGGTTCAATAATTTTTTTTAATATAAAGGGCTGATGATTAGGGTTAACTGCCAGACTTGACATTGTTGTGGGAACATGTGGTGGTGTTGTTGTGGTTAGTGCTGGCAGTTTGGCACCTAGTGGTTAGGGCTCCACGGTTCTGGCTCTGTGGTGGTCACACTGCGAATCGTCGAGCTAATGGTTATGGTTACAGTGAAGAGCAAAGGCACGAGGCTAACCTCCTGCCCATGGTCTCGCCTCCGACAGTGACTAGGGCTGGGGCTAGACCCCAGCCCCCTTCCCCCAACGCAAAATTTTAATGTAGACAAAACTATAATCAAACCATAGTTTATTAAGACTCATATGTGGTAGCGCGATGATGGCTCTTGGTGCTTGTTGCTCAGTGGTCGTGGGTTCGACCCTTGCCTGCTCCATTTAGACTTGACCCAAAATTTTGTGGCCTCCCGTGCTGCCAGGTGGTGGCCTCTGGTTGGGCCACGTGGCAACATGTGGTTGGACACATGACCAACCAATTAAATTCAACCACAAATGAACCAATGATAGCATGCCACTTGGCATCACCTCATTCGACGAAGAAGACCCATTGATCAATTCAACCTACCACTGTGCATACCCAATTAGCAGTACGCAATGCTGATTGGGCTATCCCTGCAATTTTTTTTGCAAAATTTACAAAGTGGACAGAACACAATTATGGGAGCATACAATTTTTTTTTTTTTGTGAAACGAGTTGCACCAGATTCATAACAACGAGATCTACGTGGTCATTTAGGTTCCACAACGATATGACAACTTTGATTTTTGAGCATAATTTTGAGCACCTAATCAATCCTCGTCAAAGACTAGTGATGAGGAAAATTGTGCCTTGGATGGCAAGGTGAAGAAAGGAAAAGGGAAGGTGTTCCATTCCAAATCCGAGACCAACAAGGAAGGAAATAAGCGAGACTTGTCAAAGGTGAAATGTTTCAACTGTCTTGATCATGGACACTATGCCACAAACTGTCCACAAAAGAAGAACAACAAGAAGGCCTCACGAGGAGCAGCATGTGAAGCATTGGATTCACAATTTGAGTTGGACTTAACCCTCATCACATGCATGGTGTCTGCATCAGTGTTGGGATCTGTGTGGTATGCTGGATAGTGGAGCCTCATTCCACATGACTAACAACAAAGAATCCTTCAACAAATTGGAGGAGAAGGATCTCCAGATGCACATTGAGATGGGACTACCGAGATTGGTACAGTTAATTTATAGAGAGAGTTAGGTAAACCCCTCATACTAAAATATTTCATGCATGTACCTGTTTTAAAGAAGAGTTTGGATTTTGTTGCTATGTTTGAAGATCGTGGATATGGTGTGATTTTCAATGAAGGAAAGGCATTCCTTCATCACAAAGCCATGGGACAGGTGAAAAATATGGGTTTAGAGTGAAGAACCTCTGAAAAATTGATGTGGATGACTTCATAGCATTGAGTAGTAAAGCAGAGAAGGTGGTGAGCCGAGACATCAATGAGTTATGGCACAGAAGGTTGGGCCATCTTCACCACAACATTTTGAGGATCATGCAACATATTTATACAGGGTTTCCAAAGGACACACTTGCGAAGAGAGACACATACAAAGGGTGTACCATGGGGAAGTATTCAAAGGCCACCTTTCATGATAAGGAAAGCCGAGCAACATAAATCCTTGAGAGAGTTCACTCAAACATGTGTAGACTGTTCTCAACAACTTCCATAGCAAAGCACATGTATTATGTGTTTTTTGTTGATGATTTTTCAAGAAAGTGTTGGATTTTATTCATGCAGAAGAAATACCAGACATTCTCCAAGTTTTGTGAGTTCAAGGCACTTGTCGAGAAAGAGATAGGGAAAAAGGTGAAGGCCCTGAGGAGCAACAATGGTGGAGAATGCATCTCTAATTAATTCAAGAACTGTTGTGCCTTAGAAGGAATTCAAAAATAATTAATTGCACCTCATAACCCACAACTAAATGGGGTTATAGAAAGAAAGAACAGAACTATTGTGGGAGCAACACAAGCTATGTTACATGATTAGGGCCTACCGTTGCATATGTGGTCGGAAGCATGCAATACAACAATATTTGTGCGGAACATAAGTCCTCATCGGATACTTGGGATGAGTACATTAGAGGAGGATTTTTTAGGTAAGAAACTGAATGTTTCACATTTTAAATTTTTTGGTTCATTTTTCTATTGCCATGTGACCAAAGATGTCAAGAAGAAGCTAGAGCCAACAACAGAGTTGGGGATATTTGTGGGGTACACGGATACACCTCACAACTATCGGGTGTACTTGCCAATACATCAGATGACAGTGGTCAGAAGAGATGTGAAGTTTGATGAAGATAAAGCCATGTGATTTTCCCTTGAGAGGGAGCTTGAGTTGCATGCAGTTGAGGAGCTCTTAGATCCAAAGGATGAACCTCAGGATGTGGAACTACCACAAGAAGAGGAAAAAAGAGTGGTAGAAACCACTCATGTAGAGCCATCCACCAGAGATGGAAGGAAGCGCACTAGAGAGGCTTACAAATTATTTTTGGATGCGATAGAATGATGTGGGAGCACCCACATCACAGTGCAGGCAGAGAAGGTCACTAGAGCGGTACACTAGATACATGGATTTTATGAGCAAAGGTATTGATATAGAACCATCCTCTTTTGAGGGAGCAGTGCAACAACCAGTGTTGGTTGATTCCATGGTTGAGGAGTATGACTCCATTATCAGAAATAGTGCATGGGAAGTTGTCCCAAGACTAGTGGATAAGTCAATGGTAGGATCCAGGTGGGTCTACAAGGTGAAGAAATTAACAGATGGGAGTGTGGAGAAACACAAGGCTATATTTGTGGCTAGAGGGTTCTCTTAGGTGGAGGGGATTGACTATGATGAGACTTTTTCACCAGTCACAAGGTACTCATCTATTAGATCCATCCTTGTACTCTCAGCACAGATGGGATGGCAGATACATCAAATGGATGTAAATACAACCTTTCTTAATAGATTTATTGAGGAAGAAGTGTACATTGAGCACCGGGAAAGTTTTGAGACCTTAAATAGGGATTCGTATGTGTGCAGACTCAAGAGAGCACCGTATGGGTTGAAGCAAGCACCCTGTGCTTGGTACACCAGGACTAATATCTATTTCATCAGGTTGGGCTTCGCCATGAGTGAAGTGGATGCCATCCTATATCATATTTTGGTTGATGATAAGTTTTTGATTATTTTACTTTATGTTGATGACCTAATACTGACAGGTGATGAGCAACTCATAGAGTCTTGAAAAGACGATCTTGCAAGAGAATTTGAGATGAAGGACATGGGGCTCTTGCACTATTTCCTTGGATTGGAAATATGGAAAAGAGATGCGGAGCTATTTGTATCTTAGGGAAATTATGCCAAGGATATTTTGAGGAAGTTCCACATGGAGGGAAACAAACCCATGGAGACTCCTCTTGTAGGAAACTAGAGGAAGGAGGATGCTACTTCGGGCGAAGTAGTGGATGCTATTTTTTACAGGAATTTTTTGGGTTCATTCATGAATTTGGTGAACACATGACCTGACATATGCTACGCAATTAACCAATTGAACCAAGCGATAGTTAATCCGATTAAACTCTTTTGGAAGGAAAGGAAGCATGTGTTGCGACATATAAGGGGCACTACATAGTATGGATTATGGTGCAGACAGACAAATGGAGTGAAGATTCAAGGCTTCAGCGATGTAGATTGGGTAGGGAGTCCATCCAACTGGAAGAGCACATCAGGAGGCATCTTCAGCATAGGATCAACAACAATTTCTTGGTACATCAGGAAACAAAGATCAGTTGCGCTCAGTTCAACAGAGGCAGAGTACATGGCGGCCAGTCAGGCAGCATGCAAGGCCATATGGATGAGGAAGATACTTGTTGGTTTGTTTGGTCAACAGATGAATCTGATGGTGATACATTTTGACAACCAGAGTTGCATCAAACTATCGGTTACCCTAGTATTCTATGACAAGTCCAAGCATATTAATATTTGGTATCACCATCTCAGAGATTGTGTTCAGAGGAGGATTATTTCATTAGAGTACATTCCCACGGAGGAGCAAGATGCAAACATCTTGATGCAGGAGCATCTCATGTTTAATTTTTATGTAATTATTTAATTAAAGAATATAGGAGATTCTAGAATTAGTGAGTCATTGTAGAATTAATTAGGAGATATGGAAGTTAGGATAGAATCCTAAAGTTGAGAGGATAGCTCTCAACTTCCTCCAAATATCTAGGAGGAAGTTTCTCTTGAAGAGATTCAGGAGACTTGTCTCCTATAAATAAATAGTCATGTAATATTTTGGAAGAAATCATGTTCTGAAGTGTGGTTTTCATTAATAAAATTTAGTGAGTGTTTTGAATTGTTTATCCTATGCACCATTTTTGGTATCAGAGCACAAGGTTAGAGAGCGAGTGTGTGATAGATTGTTGTATCAAATTCAGTGTGTGAGAGTAAGTTTGAATGCGTTGATGGTAGCAGTGCATATATGCTTGAACGTTTGCAGTGATCCAACGTGAACTCGATGTGCAGATTCGTGTCTTAGCAAGTTGCATGAGGAAACGACGAGTTGAAGCATGAAATCTGGAGCTGTGTTGTAGTGTTGTCGAGGAAAAGCTGAGAGTTTTGAATGAGAACATGCATTAATTACTTCGAGAAGAATTGATTGGCATGGTTGACGCATGGAGGAGTTATTTTAACGTTACATTTCTCACTGGTAGCACTACATCTGTTTGATGCTGCATTTGTTTGTCATCCTTATTATCTGTTCTTTTAAGAAAGGTAATGAAGCGAACTACAATGGCCCTACTCTCAGCCCAATCTCCATTGCTTTTTCAATAAGAGAGATAATCCGTGGACCTTTCAGTAGTGCCGCCCAACGTTGCACTACAATAACTGTCAAATATGATAAACATAATGAGGCTATAATTTTATTTCCATATTTTTAATATGCAGTTAATTGCTGGGCAGATTCAGATGCATGCACATTAAGGCACCCTCTAGTAGGCACACTTGAGGAATTACTATATTCTCTAGAAGAAAATCTTATTATTTTTCCATTCATACCATTGTTAATCCATTCCTTTTGATAAATTTGATTGAGTGAGATAAAAAGAATAGATGGCCAATTGATGTAAATGGGTTTAATGTATATTTAAAAACCCATTTAATAATAAATATTGTTGAAGCACTTATTGGTATAATAAATGGTATAATAAAGGGGTAATTCCAAACTTTATTTTGAGGCCTTAAGAAAATAAGTTGTAAGGATTATTGCATTTTTATTTCAATTAAAATGGCCCATAGAGTTAGAGAAGCTAGAGGAGACAAAGGAGCTGGAATTGGTCGAGGAAGAACAGTTCCAAATCAAGTCTTTCTAGATGAAGTAAGACATATTAGAACCAGATTGAATGCATTGGAGATAACACGTCAAAGAGATGTTGACATCGGTGATATCAATGAAGTAGAAGAAAGCTCAGAAGAAGAAGTCAAAGAAGAGACTCCAGAAGAGAAAATGGTCCATATGATCACGAGAATCAATACCAAGCCAATATTGGACGTGTCTATGTATGAAGGAAATTTAAATCCTGAAGAATTGATTAATTGAATCAACACCATGGATAAATATTTTTTATTATGAAAATGTAGCCGATGAGAATAAAGTCAAGTGCGTAGTGTCTAGATTAAAGGGACATGTTGCACTATGGTGGGATAGCGTTCAAGCTGAAAGGAGAAATAGAAACACAGGGAAGATCCCTAGCTGGGATCAAATGGTGGCAAAATTCAAAGGTAAATTCCTTCCTTGAGATTATCAGTTGAATTTTTTTCACCAAATGAAAAATACCAAGTAGAAATTTATGTCTGTAAAAGAATATACAGAAGAGTTTTATAGATTGAGTATAAGATCTAATCATATGGAAGAAAATGAGTAAAAGTTATCAAGGTATATTTATGCCCTGAGATTTTAAATAAAAGATGAGTTGAATGTTTTGTATCTAAAAACTATTAGAAGCTTACCAGATAGCCCTTAAGATTGAAGAAAAATGGGCACGAAAGCAGATTCAAAGAGTAAGAGGAAAATTAAGCAGGGGATCATCAAGCCAAGGACAATCAAGCAGAGAAAATTTTAGTGGAATATTTCAAAGAGAAGAAGGCAACGATTCACAATAGGCAAAATCATCAAGAGGAGATTTCAGAGGAGGAAGACCATATCAAAGAGGTAGAGGACAATATTTTATGGTAAGATGTTGTATATGTAACAAAGTTGGTCATAAAGCTAATGAGTGTCCAACAATATTTTCTAATCAAGGAAGCACACATATAGAACAAACTAATACATAAAGTGTACAATCCTCTACACATGAAAATGCACTTGAAACTGGTGAATCTTTCATAATGAAAAGAACTTTATTAAATGTTAAACACCATGTTAAACACACACATGGTGTATGAGAAAGATAAACACACACACAAGAAACTCAACACACAATGAAGGATAAGCGTGAGGCTTTCTTATTTTCCATTATACAAACATGTACATTTATAGTACAATGGTGTGACTCTTGGTTTCATATTCCAAGGTCACTTGGACTCCATTGTGACTTTTCACATTCCACACCTACCCATAGAGGATTAGGTGTTCCAACATCCCCCCTTAATCTGAAGGGGTATGTGTGAGTCCAAGAAAAGAGTTGTAATACAAATCTGCAAAGAATACATGGCAGCACTTGGGCTGAATCAACTCTCTGAAATGTTGGAAAAAAGAGGTGGTTTAAGGATGACCACCAACACTGGAACGCAAAACTTGTTGCAGTTCCCAGAACTCTTCCAAAACTGGCAAGAAGCTGAAAGCTTCTGCTAGAGGAATTGTCCCTCATTAAAAAGGGAGACCTTCAACCTAAAAGAAGGGAGGTCTACTACCTGTGATGGTTTTAGGATTACCAACAACACTGGAATGCTTGAAGCATTTCCTGGAACTCAACCAAAGCTGGCAAGAAGCTGAAGGCTTATGCTAGAGGAAGTGTTCCTCATATATGAAAGGGAGACCTTCAACCTAAAAGAAGGGAGGTCTACTACCTGTGATGGTTTTAGGATTACCAACAACCAAAGATGATGGTTTACGGTTGTCCACCAACCGAAGGCATGCTCATGGGCATCCATGTCTTTGGCTACATCTCTGAATCTGGAATGACGAATTGTGGCTCAGGCTCACTTGAACTACTGTGTCTCTGGCTACAACTCTGAACATGGAATGAGAGATTGTGGCTCAGGCTCACTTGATCTATCGTCGAAGCTTGTACATGACCACCATTTTCCCCCTTGTCAGGGACAAGGTGAGATGATGGAGAAAACTCAACTGCAAGTTTGCTCAATATCCGTGAACAAGTTCTGACATGTGTCTTAAACATCTTCTTGGCTGATGATGCCCATTGCCAAGAAGCGATCCATCCAAGATGAATCTTGGTTCTTGCAGGAGGCTGAGGTTTGTTTCTGAAGCATCTGTGTGAAGAATGAGTGTGCCGACCACAGTGCTTGCATGGATGAAGTTCAAAACAGTGATCTTTCATATGGCCAACTCGATCACAGTGTTGGCATTTTACAATCTATTGTGGAAGCGGAACAGGATCTGGAACATCTGCAGGTGAACTGGCATACAGGAATCCGGCACTCTGAAATTGAATGGGCTTGGTGTAGTCTGGAATATGAAAGGACACATCCTTGTCATATCCAAGACCAGTTCTGTGCTTGTTGTGGACAAGCTCTTCTCAAGGTCTGATGATGGGCTTGAGAAGTGGAGGCTGAGCTGCTGCATCTACATGTACATCTGCTCTTGTGCAAGGAACTGAATGGGAATCAACTGCAACTTTACTGACTTGTTGCTGATGGGAGTCCTTCTCAATATTTTGAACAGAAACAGGTTCAGAATGGTGACTCTTTTGCTGAAGTTCATCTTGTTGAAGCTGATATTCCAACTGTAAAAACTCAATATTTTCTTGTGCATTTTGCAAACAAATTTGAATGTTACAAAGAGAATCCTTGCTCATTTTTACCATATCATCAACATTTGAATGAATGAGGTTACTCAACAACTCTAATGCCTCATTTATTTTAGCCATTTTCAACAACTTCGGCTCAAAATAAAGGGTGTCGGCTTCAACCAAAAATGCACCCGTTACAATGTGATTCAACTTAATTTCAAGAAATTCAAATGACTCTAAAGAATTTTCAACTATGGAAATCTCAAAGTACAAAATGTGCTCCTCAAATGATGGAGGACAATCAACAATTTTTTTTTCAACTCAAATACTGCTTGCAACTATGAAGAAGCAATACAATGTCATTTCAATACAATATTTTTGCAAAAATGTGTAACAAAAACCTTGTGCAAGAAGCCTTTGAGGCAACTAATTTTTCTTCTTCAAAAGAGTTGTTTTGCATCAAAAACAACTCAACTCAACTTAACAAAAGAAGGAGATATTTACAAGCTTGTATGCTTGACCTTGCTGCAGAATGGAGTAGAGCTTTAAGAGAAACCCACAAATCAAAAATTTTGTGTGCCCAAACTATGAATGCCACAGTTGTTTTGAAAATGAGGACCAATTTGTCTTCAAATGTAAATCTCTTGCAGAAAATCACCCTTCTACCAATGCCACAAATCACAATGCAAATCTCACTTTTCTCTATGTATCTAGTCCATTTTCTTAATATGCCATTTCTCATTTACTGTTGTTCATTTTCTCTTCTTCCTCTCTCTCTCTCTATTTTTTTTTTTTAATTAATTAAAAAATAGATTAATTAAAAATGGGGGGAATTTAAAAGGTCGAATTTAAAAAAAAATTGTGAGAGGTATTATATGGGGGGCGGGTGGGGGGGACATATATAAAAAAAAAATTAAAAACGAAATATGGGGAAGTGTAATGAGGGCGAGGGGAAGGCCGTGGTAAGGCCGAGAGGGGTTGGAAAGAGCGATGGGAGGAGCGGCAGGAGCCGTGGGAGAGGACGTAAGGGGAAGGCAAGGGGGTTAAGGGGAGAGGGGGCGCGTGAGCTAGGGGGAGGGGATAGGGCGATAGGGGGGCGGGGTATGAACGTTTGCAGGTGTGGCTCTCGGGTAGAGAAGGGAGGGAAGGACTATGCGGTGAGGTGGGGAGGAAGGGGCGTAGGGATGAGCATAGGGAGGAAGGGTCGTAGGGAGTGTAGGAGCGCGTGAGGGGGTGGGGTGAAGCCGAGAGGAAGGAGATGTGTGAGCGCATTGAGTGTTGGAGTGGTGAGGGAGGTTGGACGAAGGTTGAGGGAGCTCGTGTGAGGGGGAGGGTGAGTGTTGGGGTGAGTTGGAAAGGGGGCGTGGGATGCAGATAGGGTGTGGAGTGTAGGAGCCTATGGAAGGGGGAGGGCATAGAGAAGTGTATGCAGGTGAGGGGTAGGCCGTGTAGGAACAACGAGCGTGAGGTAGGAGAGCGTTGTGTGCAGAGGGGAGGTAAGGGAGGGGCGTAGTGGGTAGGCAACGTATGTGTGTTGGGGAGAGTAGAGTATAGCAGCAGGGGTGTGTAATGTGTTGAGGAAGGGCTGAGGGCCTGAATCAAAAAGTTTTTTTTTTTTTAATTTTAATTTTTATATATATATTTTTAAATTTATTTATTTATTTTATATGTAAAAACAATAGAGAGGAGATTCCATTTTAAAACAACTGGCAAAAATTGCAGAAATGAGGGCAACAGTAAAAATTTCAAGTACTGAAATACAACAGTAGATTGCAGAAATTGCCAATAAAACCCATAAATTTTTCCAATAGCCCAACAGCAGAGAATATTTTACAGCAGCAGAAAAACCCAAAATTGCAGATTTTTTTATTTTTATTTTTAATGGAAAAACTCAGAAATTTTACTTGAAAACCCAAAAATTTTCTTCAAAACCCCACTTTGAACAGTATTTTCAGCAGCTCTTCAAAATGTAGAATTTTGATAGGCAGAAATTTAAAAGTGGGCAGCAGAAATAGCATGGAAAATGCAGAATGAAAACCTCCATATGTGCAGTGCTGCTTTTCTCCAAGACAAAATTTCTGAATGCTGCTTCTTTTCAAAACCAATGCTGCTCTTCTTCAAAACCACTTTCTGAATGCGGAAAAATGTCAGCTGCAGAAACTCTCTAAATGCTGCAAAAATGCCAAGAATTTTTGCAGATATGCACAGGCCATAAACACAAATGGCTCACTCAAGGTTGAGCTAGTTATGAACTTCTCAGCTCCGATACCATGTTAAACACACACATGGTGTATGAGAAAGATAAACACACACACAAGAAACTCAACACACAATGAAGGATAAGCGTGAGGCTTTCTTATTTTCCATTATACAAAGATGTACATTTATAGTACAATGGTGTGACTCTTGGTTTCATATTCAAAGGTCACTTGGACTCCATTGTGACTTTTCGCATTCCACACCTACCCATAGAGGATTAGGTGTTCCAACATTAAAGATTGTTGAAGATTAAAGGAACCCACACAAAGAAAAACATTGTTCAAAACTATTATTAAATAAGAAGGAAAGTGTTGTAAAATCATTATTGATGGTGGGAGTACTGATAATTTTGTATCCACATAAATGGAAGAAAAATTGAATTTGAAGAAAACTAAACATCCTACTCTCTACAAAGTTTCATGGTTGCAAAAAGGACATTAGATATTAGTTAATGAACAATGTGAAGTGGAGTTTCAAATAGGATGTTAAAAGGATAAATTTCTTTGTGATGTTATGCCTATGAATGCGTCATATCTTTCTTGGAAGACCATGGAAATATGACAGGAAATAAATGCATGATGGAAGGAACAATACCTACACTTTTGATAAATATGGTGAAAAACAAGTACTTTTTCCTTTGAAGAATGAAAAAGAATCAGAAGAAGACCAATCCAAGGTAATGTTACTTAGTGGAAAATAGTTTCTCCAATAAATCATGCATGAAGAGATAAATTTTTCCTTGATCGGTAAGCCAAAGTTAGTCCTCACAAGTAAAAATTTGAATGATCTTCCAAAAGAAATTAAAAACATGTTGAATGAATTTATTGATATTGTAGTGGATGACTTGCCCGATGAATTGCCTCCAATTAGAAGTATCAACCATCATATTGATCTCATTCCAGGTGCTAGCATTCCTAACAAGGCAGCTTACAGAATGAATCCAAAGGAGAATGAAGAGATTAAAAATCAAGTGCAAGAGTTGTTGGATAAAGGCCTCAATCAAGACAATTTAAGTCTGTTGGTTGTTCCAAGAATGTTAACTATTGGAATGTGCACATATTCTTGAGCAATCAACATAACTATTGTACTTGGGTTTTTTAATTTCAAGAGAAGGCTTAAAGACGAATCAGGAAAAGTGAAGGCCATTATCAATTGGCTAATTCCAAGAAGCATTTCAAAGGAGTTGTCTTACGTCAAGAAGGAAAACCAATTTCATACTTCAATGAAAAACTTAATAATTCCAAGAAAAAATACTCTTCTTATAATAAAGAATTTTATGCCATCATACAAACTTAAAAAAAATGGAGACATTATGTAATGCCAAGAAAGTACAAAATCCATGCACCTGTTCAATGGGAGAAACAACTACCTTCAGTATCAACAAAGCAAATTGAATCCATCAGCGATCAAAGAGTGGCTAAAAGGACCCGAAAAAAATAGTATCTTCAATACTTGGTCAATTGGAAGAATCAACCAGTCAAAGATGCTACTTGGATGGCATCAACATAAATTTCAAAATATGGTACCAACATTGAAGAACTTTAGGACCAAAAACATATGATTGTATCTTTTTCTTCCTTGGTAGTATGATGCAGGAGCATCTCATGTTTAATTTTTATGTAATTATTTAATTAAAGAATCTAGGAGTTTCTAGAATTAGTGAGTCATTCTAGAGTTAATCAAGAGATAGGGAAGTTAGGATAGAATCCTAAAGTTGAGAGGATATCTCTCAACTTCCTCCAAATATCTAGGAGGAAGGTTCTCTTGAAGAGATCCGAGAGACTTCTCTCCTCTAAATAAATAGTCATGTAATATTTTGGAAGAAATAATGTTTTGAAGTGTGGTTTTAATTAATAAAATTTGGTGAGTGTTTGAATTGTTTATCCTCTGCACCACATATTGACGAAGGCGCTGGAAAGAAGAAAATTAAAATGCCACAGAGATAGGATCAGGGTAGCAGATAATCCCTTTCTTGTTGAGAGGGAGTGTTGAAATGACACCCCAAAGCAGAGCTTCTAATTTAATTTTCCCTTAATTAAATTGGAAGAGAAATTGTAATTTCATCTCATAAAAACTTGTATTAGTTAAATAAGTCAGAATGACTAAGTTAGCTTAGGAAATTTGAGGTTAGGATCTAAGAGGATGCATGTAGAGTGATTCCATGATTTAAGGGTGTCTTGTTGCAGTTATGCATGAGTTGTAATTATTTAACTCAAGAAATTGAGTTAAAATCAGTTTAACTAGTCCTAACTAAGTGATGAGCTAGTGAGACGTCCAATGAATTAAATACGATATAATTCACAATTAGTGTTCAATCAATTAACTTATAATTCAATATAAATATCTGTTACATGTCAGTGGTTGGTCAGTCATTCAAAATCAAAGATTCGCAAGTGACAAGAAAAAATCCAACTAAAGCCAACTGAATACAAAGAGTAAAGATAACTCTATTATAAAGTTCTAAAGATACAAAAAAACAAACAAATTCCAAGTAGCTACTGTGGTTCATCCTCTGGACAAGGTGAAAAATTCCAAGGATCTTCTTGAATATATAGTGTGGATGCATCATTATCCGGAATCTGTCTCAGAAAACTAGTTGCTTAAAATCTAGCCGTTAAAACTAGTTGTTTAAAAACTAGCCATTAAACTTCTAAGTATTTCCACTCCGTGTGGTTAGGACCAAACACCAAAATATAAAAAAGTAGATAAATGGGCCTTCTGAAGGTAGTTTGGGATGATAAGGTCCAAAGCCTACCAACGAAGGTATCAGGAATAGTTACACTAACCTCCATACAATAGCCTTTGCTGGTGCAAGTACCCGAGCTTCGCAAGGAAACCCTTAAGAAGTAATATGAAAGTGATGCAATGCCTATCTCAGGTACCATAGTCATTCCCCCCACAGCCACCTGTGTGGTCCCTAGGATAGGAAGCTAAGGATACCATCTCGTAATCAGAGGTCGGGTGGAACAGTCGCATGTGTATGATCCAACAAGTATGAGAGGGGGTATCTCTATTTTGTTATCTTCACATGTCCTTGTGCTTGACTCATGTGTCAGAGGAGATTTCTTGGACAACTTAACGATACATGATTTTCTCTCTTTAATCAAATTCTATGTTTCAGTTTAGAGTGGTCTTGGATATTTTACTCTCCACACACCTATTCCAAGGCCCTAAAATTCCCTAGACTAGTTGATGTTACTATGACAAAAATAAAAGTCTAGTTCATTTTAATTTAAGCGCTTGAATTTAATTAGTTGTTATTTAGGACATAGGGAAACGAAAGTGAAACTCATAGTGTTTTGACTCAACAGAAATCAATATAAAACATAGCTACATGACAATGCAACTATTTTTATTCAGTGAAAAGTGATTTCTACCAATGTTCTACGATAAACTTAATAAAGCAACAACAACAAAAAATCTCTTTCTTTTTCCTTTAGACACACATACACATTCAACATCTATCAAAAAGAATAAAATTACTATAATGAAAACCACCTTAATGCATACTAAATTGCTTAAATGCAAGATTAAATGGATTTCTCTTAGACAAACAAATGTGTTCTTTTAAAGATCACAAGCCAAAATTTGATAGACAAGGAGAAACAAATACTAAGAAAAAGTCTCCCAAATGAAGAAATTTCAACTTTAAGAAAATATTTTCACACTTTTTGGAAAGCCAAAAGACCAATATACCAAAACCAAAGAAAAGAAATGAAAAAAACAAATTTTTTGATCCTTTTCTTTTTAAGGACTTATAACAAAAGATTTAATAAGGCAAAGAAATCAATCACTTCAAGATCAAAATAAAGCAAAAAGAGTCCAAACTTCACATGCCATAAACAATCACCAAGGTGATGAGACCAAAGTGAAAAAGAGACCAAAAAAATTGAATAACTTGATCTGACAAGAAGCATAAAATATTCAAAAACCAAGAAATATTTCAGGGAACCCAAAACCCTTCATCGAACCAACATTGTAAAGGATCTTCTCAAATGATAAAAAACAAATCAAATAGGTTAAATTCAAGAATTAAAAGCAAAGCAATGGAAATATTTGATTATAAGCAAGTTGAAAATCAGCTCACTGTTCCAAAAACAAAGAAAAATCAGGCACTTCAGAAAGAAGGCATGGAACCCAAACTTTAAGCACAAAAATTTACAAAAATGCAAACCCTAGGTTGACAAGATATTTTTGCAAAAGGAGATAGAAAAAGCAACAAAAACAAGACGAAATACTCTTCTATATATTAAAAGATCACAAGTAAGCAAAAAAAAATTAGTCCAGACTTCTCACTAAAGTCCAAAATTTGAAAATTTCAAATTTTCCCAGATATACACGACTTTTCCTGATGAAACTAGTGTATATGCTATTTTCTTTGATAGAAAATGTGTATGTACACGTATGTATACTGAAAAAAGCATGTCTATATAGTAAAATAGTAAAAAGTAAAAAATACAATCATGATCCAAAATATCAGACTGATTACCGAGACTGCAAGAAAGTCAACAATACAAGAAAAGTCAAGAAACAAGACAGAAAAACCCAAATCAAGAGACAATCAACCCTTCTAGGAAATACAATATTGTATTCCCAATTGGAGTCGCCAATTCTGTTGGTGGGAAAAACTTCCCTAAGGTAAGGGTTGACAACCTCAATGGATCAGAGGCAATCAATCAACAAGAAGCATACATCATGCAAGCAAACTATGTAAACTACTAAAGTCAGGATCAAAAGAAGTACCCGTAGGTCCTACGTTTGATGTCGATTGGCATAGGGTTTAAACCCTTTGCTTCCTCCAAAGCAATCAGACCTGCAACAAAGTTCAGAGAAGCAGATATGCAACAAGTGTTTCAAAGCATGTTCATAACTAACATGTTATATAATCAAGAATAAGCATATAAATCATGATATATATTCAACATGAATCATAAAACATGAGATCAAAAAATTTTGGGAACAATACAAAGATTCTTTATTGATATCAACAAAAAGTAGTGGAGAGATACAACCTAGTTCATCCACGATAGCAACGAAACCTTCCTCCAGATCCATCCAGCCCAAGCCTTAAAGATCACCTCTATATCATAACCAACAAGATGTCATATAAAGGAACATGAACATATCTACAAGGAAACAGGGGTTTCCTATAACTGAGAGTGTAGGAGGCACAAGGGGAATCAAACTTGATCTGGGACCGAAATGAATATAATTTCATTATCCTATCTCCTTGGTGTCATTAGGCCTTCCCCTGAGGTGTATAAATACCACCTGAAATTGGTTAATTCGGCTAGGCCACAGGCTCCTGTAGGTGGGATTTCGTTGAAACTCGTAAACCTCGCCCAAAAAATAGGACATTTATATTTTTTTCATGTTTAAAATTATATACGCGGATTCTATATGGAGGTACCCACGTTTTTAGGCGTTTTTTGAAGGGCAGAGTCACGTATGGAATTCAAAATATTTTTTCTAATAAATGATCAAGTCTCAATGGGAAAGGGCTGCCCAAGGCCATATAAGAGCATCAGAACTACAATATTGTTGAATGACGCTATAACAATTCCATTCCTTCTTTCCACCCATATCATAACCTATGGGGTGATTCATGTTTTCCTAAATATTCATGGTCTTATCCTTCCCAATATTTCATTCCTCCTTTTCATCCATATCAACACAAACATCCTCAATGGGGTGATCCATATTCCCCAAAACATCCTCAATATATGCCATACCAAACTAAATGTTACCCATCCCATCCACCTTCACTACAACCACATCCTCAACCACAACCATTTCAGAGACCGACTCCCACTCAACCCCCTACACAACCATTTCTAAATCCCAACAATAAAATACCTCAGCCCCCTAACAATGTTGAGATGAAAATAATCCAAAAATATCATATAAATGATATTCATCTTACATAAAGAAGAGTTTCAAAAAGAAGATTCCTCTTTTGTCATTAAAGAAAAACATCAAGAATAAGAATATAGAGAGGAAACTAAAGAATGATGGACCACATTTGATGGAGAGTAGACATTAGAGCCTGATATTGAAGAATTTCTATAATGCTTATCAACATAACCTTTATGTGTTCGATGATATAATTGGAAAATAGTAGAAGATTTGAAGGGCATGGATGAACAAGACATACATAATGATCTAGATGAGCGAGTGAACCAAGGGCATCACAATTACATTGAACTTTGGTTCTTGATAATCACTAGCGAAGAGCACAACTTTCTTTAATATTGTTTAGCATTATCAAACTCAAAGCAATTTGTCCCTCATATTTAGATACATGTTAGAGCATATGTTTCAAGCCTACACCTAATTTTATATATCATCTTGTTATGCACATGGCTCCATTGGAAGTATTCTTGTACTTGAAAGATATTTTATTTGTTTTCAAGTAGGGTAGGATAGAGGAATAAAGAAAAAAAGGAAAAAGAGAAAAAATAAGAGGAAAAAAATAAAATATTTGGTGAACACCTCCTTTGATGCGCATAAAATTGGCTCACTAATTTAAAACCTCTATTTGGTGCTCAATGGGTTGAAAAAAATAGATAAAAGAAATAATATCCTAGGTGAAAACCTCTTCTGAGGCTCCTAGCAGACCTACTGGTTGAAAACCTCATTGCCGTAGCTAGTAGGCCTAGAAAAAAAAAAAAAAAAAGATTCTTTGCCCCATGTATCTCTCTCTGATGAATGTAGGTGCTCTCCAACCTTTGCAAGTAACAAGAAAAAGTTAGTACCAAAAGAAAAAGTTGATAAAAAATACAGTCAAAGAAAGTAAAAATCGAGCTTTCAACTTCTTTGCCCAGATTCTCTTATAGGACCAAGACCATGTCAATCCATAACCCTCATCCATTTCCAACATTCAACCATCATTCCCATGTCTTTCCGATTCATTTTCCTCGTTGTCCTATAACTACTGCATGAAAGTTATGTTTTGCTACATGATTGCCAAAATACACAGACTCTAAATTTTGTTGACCATATCTCAAAAACTAAACATATTTTTACCGATTTGTTTCATGGAGAGATCTATAAGGATGATGATAAAATTCTCAATAAATTTCACGAAATTATAGTGCATACTTTTCAAGAAATTAGCCTGCATCACCTACAACCATTTTCCATTTTTCTTGACATTAGTGCATAAGTTTGCCAAGAGTTTTTATGGGGAAATGCATAAGGATGATGGAAAGATGTTAAAATTATTTTAGGCCAATCCAATATATCGTTTGAGATATATGGATTAAACAAGTTTTCTACAGGATTGTACTGTATTGCTACAATATTTTCTACATTTGCTACAAGATTGTGATCGATATAGAGAGATGGGTCAAATCTTATGTTTTCCTTAAGGGAATGAAAAAATAAGTCCATCGCACAACCATCATCCATCCTCCATACCATTTATGGACTTCTCCATCTAAAAACGGATATTTTTCCATGAGAAAAACCATTTTCACCCCTTCTTCCACATTCTTCACCAACACCAAAATCTCGAGTCCTTGCCCATGAGCTCATCATGAATTATTAGAGCTTTGGAATGAATTTCAAGAAGTGTTTTGTGATTTTGAAGGGTTCTATGTGACTGGTACAGGAAAGAATCCAATCTTGTGGAAACCTGCATAGACCCTACAAAACCACAGTTGGAAACACTTGACAACACCAGAATGAATACATAGCCAACCTAAAGCATTAAAGGACCATATTTGTCATATTATGAAGCTACAAAAGTCTTGAGGAACTAATACAGGTTAACTGTTCATCTCTAAAAATAGCAGATTGATCCACCATTTATAGAACCTGCATTAACAAACTTTTCTTGGTCAGACAGCTATCATAAAATATCTACAATTTTTTTTCAAAAGCAGAGCCAGAGTGAAAATCAACTAGTATGTTAGATGACACCTCCAAAGATCAGTATATCAACCACCATTTTGAAGTAGCATGCAAACATCAAGGCATTCAGAGACCATCAGGTAGGAACATGTATGGATTGTTCTTCACCTCTTTTGTTGAGTGTATTATGGTTAAATTTTTTTTGTCAATGCACAAGATAGAATGTTTTGCAGGCTGAAGGTGGCTATCAGTATTAGCCACCCTTGAACAATTAAGTGCAATAACTCCCTCCCTCATACAACATGGAAAATTACAAGAAAAGAAGGTTGATAATTAAGAGGAGTAGGCCAATGGGTTTGAGAAGTTACAAAGGTGGTAGGTGGGGGACAACTCATACAATGCGTTGAGACTATAACCAAACCACAAAACGAATAATGGATGAGCCAAAAATTCATTTTTATCAAGAGTTCATTCCAAAAATGGTAAGAGAGGCCCACTACATCACTAATAGTCGATCTATTCACCATGAGGGGTTCCCTGGGCTGGTATAAAGTTGCTACAAGGTTGAAAAGAAGGTTCTACAAGATCATAAGTAGCTGCTATAGGATTACAACTTGTTTCTACAGAATTGTAGACAATGTTATAGGATCAAGATGAGAGGTGAAAGAAGGTTCGAATTGGTGAGAATTTTCCTCCAAACCACCACAACCATGAAGAAATATCTTGGGGAAGGGAAAGTAGCTTATTTTATAAACCTCCCATGAATAAGAAGTAAGATAATTTCGCTAAAATTATGCCGATATAGACATCCTGTAGCACACCCTTGCAGGTTGAAATTTTATTTTTATTTTATACGAGGGAGGCATGGTGGAAAAAAAGTTATTTTTTTTGGAATTTGGCATGTAATTATCTTCCCTCCGTCCAGAAGAAGAGAACCAAATTTCTCACCCTTGTCTCAGAGCCCTAAGTTTCACATTAAAAAAAAAAAAAAATTACAAAAAATTATTTGAGGAAACTTGAGGAAGCAAAAGTACAAAACATCGGGGGGTGGATTTAACTGTAGAGAGCCTGCATCTAAGAAGAAGTAGACAAAGCTAGTGAATAAGCATAAGAGAATGGAGAAGAGGGAGATGAGCCAAAAGAAAATTTCAAGGAGGAAGAAGGAGAAGTAGAGGCACAAACCATGCTAAACACCAAAACAAAAATGCATAAGAAAGACCTAATCAAACTTTTTGTGACATAAATAGCAGAATGGAAAACTCCATAGGCCATAAAAGAGAAGAAGAAGGCAACAAAAGGAAATAAGGCATTTACCATCAAAATCTTACTCAAACCATAGTGATGAAAATAGGCTTTCCAAAAGGTCTCTCATCTTTTCTACCTTGTGTCCAAGGCCTAGAACATGTTATAGAAAGGTAAGAGGAAAAAATTAGGAATGAGGTGCAATTACGGTCAAGATATTGTAGATTATGTGATGTGTTACATGATGCTACCTGATGCTTTGTATTTCTATAGGATTGCATCTGAGGGAATTTTTAGGGTTCTAGAGGCAGTACAATGGTGGAGAAATATAGCGGGAGGTTACAAAAGGATGTGGGAGACCTTGCCAAACCTATAAATATTTAAAAACCCATATAGAAAAACTGTGATTTTTCTGTGCGCAAATAGTTTTGAAAAATGAGTGAAAATGGAATGAAGGTGTTAAGGGAGATGGTGTGAATGCAATGGAGGTGATGCCACTTTTCCCTTCAAGCCAACAAAGTTGACTTGCAAAGAGAAAAATTAAGCTTTTGTACTTGAAAATATTGGTAAAAAAATGCATGAAAATAACAACTATATTTTATGCTTGTCCTTGCAGATCTTGCAACCAAGATTATTAAGAGAAAGGACTGAGAAATGTAAAAGGGAGAGGCCACTAGGGCCATGAATAGGTACAACTAGGTCAATAAGTTGCTCAGAGGATGCACAACACTTTTTGTAGGGGGTATGATGGGCCTCCAAATTAGATACAAATTAAGGTCCATCTGACCATCCTTTAGAACATTAAACTTCTCTTTTTTGCATTGTATGACATTTTTTTAGCTTCAATATTTTCATTAGGAACATTTATAGATAGCTACATATTATGTGTATAATATTATTTATTTTTGCTTAATATTGTGAGAATATTGGGCATATTATGAAGATTTGGAGTATGAGATAATATAGGGACTTGCTACCTGCTATAGAATGGAGATATTGGATAATAAATTAACAATATATTATGAAATTATTTAACAAACTCTAGAGCTCCAATGATTGAGAAAATCTAGGAATGTGCTCGATGTTATTTAATGGAGATTCCTAGCGTTGGGAACCAGATCCACTTTTTGACGGATTTTGGACGGTAAATTTTCCTCCGTTCAAGGAGGATGCTTACCCATCTATTTTTATAAGTACCAATTCAAATTTACCTCTAGGGGCATGTATCTATTAGTCTTAGTGTGGAGAAAAAATGTTATTTAGCAACTCTACTTTCATTTCTGCCAAGGACATACTTGGATTGATTCAAATAGTGAAGTTTGGTGTCATTTTTAGCTTCTCAAGCTTGGTTTCCTATATAGGACTCTATGCATCCTTGGCTTCGACTATCCCAAGAGTCTCAGAGCTTTTGTTTACAATTTATTTAAGTTCTTTGAATGTTTTCACTTGCATATTCTATTCTTATTTTTTCTATTTCTGCATTTAGTATTCATGTTTCATTTGTTGTAGGATATATTGGTTATATTGGTTAAATGATTGAAGTAAGTTGTTTTCCAGGTTAATTATAAATTCACAATCATGATGCATCTTTATAAAAACCTTGCAGATTCATATCCATGATTGATCTACTTGGATTGGTTTACTAGTTCACAATTTTGGAATTTATGGAACTATCGTGTAGCAAAATTGTAGTAGTTTTATACTATTTTTTAACACGTGTTAATGAGATTATTTCAAGTTGATTCAAATTTTATTGGAACTTAAAAAAATATAAATTAGTAACAACATTTACCCCAAAACATTTTCACTTTACTAGCCTAGGAATTTGGGCACTTAGATCAGCTTACTAGTTCATTTCTCTAAACTTTTTGGTTTATAGTAGTAATTTTATGCTATTTTTTTAGCACATGTTAACAAGGCTATTTTGAGTTGATTCCATGAGGATTGAGTCCTAAAAAAATTCTACATAATAACAAAAATTTTTACATATAATTCTCACTTGATCAAGTTAGGCATTTAATAGGTTAACTAGCTCACTAATTCTTGAATTTTCCATTTTTAGAGTAGTAATTTTCTGCTATTTTTAGCACATTTTAACATGGGTCTTTTTGAGTGATTCCACTTGGGTTGGAGTCCTAGGACAGCATACTTAATAAAAAAAAAAATTCCATCTCATTTGAATTTCATTTGCTTGGGAATTTGCCTAGTTAACTCGAGAAATAACAGTCATGTAGCAATCTTGTAGCAATTTCTTTTCGAGATCTTCCTTTCCCAAATTCACTCCAAATCCATGGTAAAATTATATTTATAGCCTATGCGTGATTTTAGACCACTTTGGTTGAGATGAATTTTGGTTAAATTTCCATTTAGATCTTACATTACTTGCTTCTTGAATGTTTATTTATGCAATTGGTCTATATTTGCTTTATGCAATTTACTTTAGACAAAGTGTGCTTTCATTTGTGCAAAAGTAATCTAGGATTTTTCTTTCGCACAAAATAGAATATATTTCCTTTAATTTCGTTTATTTTCCAACAAGATGGATTATATTTCTTGGTTTTCATTATTCTTTATATTTTTGCAAATATAATATATTTCCTTTTATGTCATTTACATTCTAGAAAAAGTAGAATAGGTTTGCTTATTGTTATTTAGATTTCGCAACGTAGGATTGTTTGCTTACCTATATCTTTTCTCATTTGAAGTTGTTTCATTTATTTATTTCACTTGCATCAAAGGAAGTTAGACTAGGAAGAGGAAAGTGTATTTTGCACATACATTGTCAATCCCTCTTAAGTTTGCACGAACCCCGGGTTTATAATTTAAGTTTGTAGCCTTGGGAGATCCAATATTATTGTTGCAATACTAGGGCTCATCAACATGATTTCCTTTGGAATTGATGGTTATGTTGTTTCTCCTCTATATCCATGCAACGATCATATTTACCCAAGGCATGAAGGAGCATAAAAAAATTGAAACCAGTGTTTGGGATGAATACGAAGAGTAAAATAACAACAATGGGGGATGGAGTGAATCAAATGAACCAAGTATTAACAATAAGTACCTCTCAACCCCTGTTTTTCACGGATTGAAACTAGTCCCAATATTTCTTTCCCTTAGTCACTCATAATCACACCTTAACCCCGTATATATTCAACTTTATTGTGGGGTTAATACTCTCTAATCCATAGGGGTTTTCTCTCACTATAGAGCTTCATTATCTAAAAACTATCGAGCTCTTTCTCTACAAATAACCTCACACTCGAAAAATTTATACTAGTTTTGAATTTATTTATTGGGGGGATTACTTGTTTCCTGGGCCAATTTTTGAAGGTAAGACCACAATTGTTTATTTAATGTGGGAGTTTGACCCATCATTATGTTCATCCTTTGCGTGCCTTAGTTAGATTGTAACCTAGGTCTAGGGAAGATTGAACAAATAAATACATCAGCTGACCTAGTGCATAATCATTTCTATAAATATTCTTCTATTATTGGAATCTTGATCCCAATCTATCTGCATACTTAGTACCCATATCAATCAGATTAATGTCAAGATGAGAAAATAAGGACTAAGTGAATAAGATACAAAACTACAATAACTCTCAACATTGCAATAAATCCTCAACCAATTACTACCCTCCTTTCAACATTAATGAAATTAGCTCTCCAACCTTGAGCTTGCAATGTGTTTACTCCTAAAGGTGTGGTTTTATATGGTATATTACCTCTTGCATTAACATGAATGAAAACCCTTCAATAGTTTTGACTAGTGTTTCTCTGCCACAACTGTAGGGGACCATTGAAGATTCCAATTCATGCTTTTTGGAGCATTAGACAAACCACTTTTGAATTTATAACATGGAAGATAGTGTTCCCTTATAATAGACCCTAGGGAGTGACTTTTTGAGCTATAACAAATTACCTTTGTATTTTCCAGAACCTCTCTTTAACATTCTAACAAACTTTTCTTCTTCCTCATCAGATTCATAGCTACAAGCTTCTGGTTCTTCCATGCTTTTCTTATCTTCTTTAAATACATATTCTCTTGATAAAGAATTACCTTAAGACGTTCACACTTCACAAGCCATTACTGTTCCATGTGATTGATCTGACATCATTTTTTTGAGATCTTGCATCTCCTCAATAACTGACGCCTTAGCATATAATCTTGTTGGTAGTGATCTCAACACTTTTTGAACTGCAAAGGAATTTTCCACAATTTCTTAAAGTCCTTTTATGGTATTGACTATGTCATATACTCTAAGGTAAGAGTTGGTTGTACCTTCTTCCTATTTCATATTTAATGCTTCAAATTGCATTTTTTCAGACCAGGAGTAACTCCACGAATGAATTAATGATTTTCATTAATATAGAACATAGATATATGCACAGAGAGGAAGATTATTGGGTTTCATCTCTCAATGTCTCTTCATATTCCAATTCCCTTTATTTTTCTATTTACAATGTTTACATGGATTTACCTAATCCCAAATATTAGGTGTCAACATTCCCCCCCCTTAATCTGAAGGTATTTTGGTAAGTCGAAGCATTATTATGAATCTTTCAAACTTTTCCCTCCCAAGCGCTTTGGTGAAGATGTCTGCAATTTTCTCATTTTTGGAACAATGTCGTTGGTGGATTATTTTGGCATCAACATGATGTCGAATCAGATGGTATTATGGATTGATGCGCTTGGTTCAATAATTGAACTTTAGGTTCTTGGAAAAATTTATTGCATAAGTGTTGTCAATCAAAAGAGGAGTTGAATGCTCTTGTTTCTCCTACAAATCTTCCAGAATTTGCCTGAGCCACACAATTTCCTTCGTTGGTTCAGTCGATGCCACATATTCTACCTCAGTTGTGGAATCTGCTAAAACTGATTGTTTGCGTGACCTCCAAGAGACAAATCCTGATATGAGACTCATAACATAACATGAAGTAGATACCACAGTTTATTTATCCCCATCGAAGTCTGAATCAAACTATCCAATCAAGTTGAAGTCACCCACCTGTGTATACTTGATTCCAAAGTCTTCAGTTCCCTTCAAGTAATTTAGAACTCTTTTTACAGCATATCAATGACCCTCACAAGGATTTTTCATAAACCTAGAGAGGATTCCAAAAAAAAATTAAATATTTGGTCTGATAGTAGTTAGGTAGTTGAGAATTCCTACGACTTGTCTATACCTTGTTGCATCCTCAAATCATTTTCCTTCAGTGGATGTGAGCTTTAATTTCTATTCCATTGGAGTAGTCAAAGGATTTCACTTAGCCATTCCAAACCTGTTCAACAGATCTCCAATGTACTTCTGAGAGAGGAATATAAACTTTGGATGTGGGGTTACTTCAATACCAAGATAGTAGTGAACATATCCTAAATATGTCATTTCAAAACCTTTCCTCAGATCCTTTTTTATGGATGAAATGTAGTTCTCCTTGTTCCCTGTCATCATAAGATCATCTACATACACCACAAGGTATAAATGTTTTTTTCCAACTTTCTTGACAAACAAAGTTGCATCATCAAGATCATAATGTTTGAAATTGAGTTTCAGAAGATGCTCAGTTACCTTCTCGTACCAGGATTTTGGTGCTTACTTGAGGACATACAAGTATTTTATAAGCTTTCATACTTTTTGTTCCTTACCCTTCATAACAAATCCTTCTGTTTGGGACATAAAAACATTATCTATCATATCTCCATTATAGAAATAATTTTTTACATCCATTTTATGGACTTTCAATCCGTTCTGAGCTGCTACGGAAATTTTTTTTTTGGATGGTAACCCATTTTACTATGGGGGAAATAGTTCCCTCATAATCAACCCCTTCCTTCTATGCAAAACCTTTTTCAACAAGCCTGGCTTTGTGATTTTCAAGTGAGCCATCTGCTTTATACTTGTTCTTGAAGACCCACTTGCAGCCTATTGGTTTGATTCTCAATGGAGGATAAACCAGCTTCTAGGTGCCATTATTTATCAACGTATCATATTAATTTTGCATCTCTTCTTTCTATTCATCATGAAAAGTGATTCCTTTGAAGGAATTTGGTTCAAAATATGTAGACAAATTCAATTGAAAATCATAAGAAACATCAATATCAAAAGGTGAATCATAATCTTCTACATCAACTCCATTCTATTTGGATGAGCTTCTTGTTCATGTCTTTCCAACATCATCACGATGAAAATTTTCAAGTGTCTTTGTCAGCCATGTTGGAGGACCTTTCTCAGATGGCCCACGATACTCGTTTGAATGAGATGGGGCTGAATCAATATTTAGTCTCCCAATTTTGTCAATCACATCACTTAAAGTGTCATCAGTGGCTGGAGCTTCACACATGGGAGAGAGTGATTTCGAAGAAGATTCCATAGATAAGTCTATTGTAGGTATCCCCCTTTAAATATGTGGAACCTCATTATCAAACTCTTGAAAATAATTTGCATGTCCAAATCTATCCAAGTGATCAAGCTACCGCTCAACAACATTGTCCATCTTGGAAGATTCAAGAAATATCACATCTGTAGATATTATAAACTTCTTATTCACTTAATCATAGAGAATTTATACTTTGGAGGCATTTGAATACCCCAAGAAGATACATTTGTGACACCTTGCACTGAGTTTGTTTCTGTGTTCCTTGGGTATCAAGGAATAATAGGTGGAACAAAAAACCCGAGATGCCTCATCGAAGGAATGTGGACATACCAAATTTCATAGGGAGTCTTGTTTTTTATAACATTATATGGACACCTATTCTTAATATACACAACATATAGAACTGTATCAGCCCAAAACATTAACTTAACATTATTGAAAAGCATTATGGAATGTACCATATTTAAGATTATCTTGTTCAATATTTCAGCTACTTCTTTCTGTTGGGGATTATAAGGCACCGTTGTTGGATGTTTGATCCCATGTTGGCGAAGATAGTTTTCAAATTCATTTGATGTAAATTATTTTCCATTATCAGTACGAATAAATCCAGTATCAGATTTTACATCATTTCTAATCCATGCATGAAAGTTCTTGAATGTTTCAAAAGCTTCAGATTTTCTATTCAATAAATGTAGTCATATATAAATGTCATCATATATTTATTACCATTTACATAAGGAACAATAATTGGGCCACATAAATCAGAATGAATGAGTTCAATTTTTCTATGTGCTCTAGAATGAGAATCATGAAAATATTGTTTGTTGTGCTTTTCTAATATACACACATAACATTTCTTAAGTTTCCAAGGAATTGTAGGAAAACCAGTAACACCGTTTTTCTTCAACAAATGGAGGTTGTCATAGTTCAAGTGTCCAAATGTAGCATGCCATAAAAGACTTGATGGAAATGTACCTTCATCATAGTGAGAACTATATGAAAATTTATGTGCACAAGAAGAGGTTCCTTGCAGCTTTAGAAGTATTTCTTATTCTATCCCAATCATGACAAGTGAGTGATATGATGCTTTTCTTACCTCAAAATTTCCATCTAATACGTGAATGGATTTTTATTGCTGGTGGATATGGACCACAGACAAAAAGTTTCTCCTCAACTCTAGGAGGTATAGAACATATGTAAAAGAAAGTTCGAAAGTTTAGGAAATTTGAGCCTGATGGGGCCAAGCCCTGATGGCTTGATTTTTTACTTGTCTACAAAGTATACTAATCCATCAACATTATCACTAAATTCTTCAAAGAAATATCTTCTGAAATTCATGTGGAAATTTGCTCCTGAATCAAGAAACCAAGTATTTTTCCATGAAGCAAGTGATGCATTGAATAAGTCTTCAGTTAATCCAATGTTGCAATGTGCCACAACATAATGAGTGGACTCAGGTGCTTTACCTTTCCCTTTGATAAGTGTTTTACCTTTTCCTTCATTTCTTTCTTGATCGATTCTGTCCCAAGGCATCGTACATATGGAATCAGCATGTCAATCTCTATTGCATAATATGCAATGAATATCAAACCTTTCTCCCTAGAAATGTCTGCCCTCCTTGCCTCTAAAATTATTCCTTCCTCTTCTTCTTCGGCCATATATTCCTTTAGAAGAATATTGTGCATGATTCTTCTCTTTTTCTTCAAGGCACACAACTTCTTCAAAAGACAGAGGAGATTTTTTCTTCCTAAAAACCTTCTCTCCTTCAGCAAAATTCTTCTCAAGGGAGTCAAAATAAATCTTCTTAAGTCTTCCATTTTCTTGTAATGACTCAAGATAATGTGAATAAGTGGGATATAGTGCCTTCACATAGGTTGTGAGAGGAATATTTATTTCAACACCAGTGGCCTTTATGTCTTACATAATGGATCTTATTTCTCATGCTAAGGCAAGAGGGTCATCACTTTTCAACTCAATATTGAACAACTTGATCATCAGTTGAAAAAATTCAAGTTTAGAGTGTGAGTCATATAATTCCTTCAATTTATTTAAGGATTCAAAGGAATTTGAAAATGGTGAAATATGTTGACTCACTTATTCATTTTCTGATGCTACAATCAAGGCACATGCCTTGTTGTTCTTATTTTCCCAAATGGAAAGCTCCTTGTTCAAAGTGGGATTTTTCAGGTGCATTGTCTCCTTTTCCTTCACAAACCTCGTTCCACTACTCATTAAAAATCAAGGTGTGCTTTATCTTCTGGGACCACTCATGATAGTTCTCTCTTCCAGAGAGAACTACACCCACAATGGAGATGAGTGAATACATCATATAGTTTAATCTAGCTTAAATATAACTACAGTGGTTGTAACAAAGGGTTGGTGTATTGGTAATAATATTGAGTGGTTATGTCTTCAAAATTTTATTAATATACCTCCATCATATATATAATTCATATGGCATACCAACCATTCATGCTTTAGGTCTTTAAAAAATATATATGCTTCTCATATACAATATACCACAACCTATTTTAAAAAATTATATATATATATATATATATATATATTAGTGCCTCAAGGGTTTGGAATGAATATTTTCCAAACTTATTTTTTATATGGTTTTCCATTAAAAAAAACATAACCAAGTCTTATTCTTTCACCACAACATTAAAACTTCGACTCAAAATTTGCACCATTAAAAGAGATTTGACTCAAACTTATATTCCATTATGTATATAATTGCCCAAAAAAAGTCTTCATATCATTAATAAACACATAGTAACTGCATACCATTTCAATGCAAAATAGACTTGGAGACACCAGACTTGGGCTCACATCCAACCAAAACGACCAAAATGACCACACCGCTATACCAAGGTCAATGTTTCCCTCGATTTTCAATTGCACCGTAAGCCCATTCTCGCAAATTATTTCTCCAATGCACAATTTTGGCATATATCAATCAACATGACCATACAACGCCACGAGACTTGATCTCTAGTCAGAAAGGGTGTGTATTCATACCCCATAACCATCACCATGGCTTTAAAAACTATTCAACGTAGTCAAACACACCACTTGCAACTTCAACTCTGCAAACAAAACTCCATGCTCGACGACTCAACTGGAAGATACTTGTTTCGTAACCTTATTCCCATGCTCAACTGCTCATTTGCAACCTTAATCTTCTACACCCTACAATTCAATTGCGGATTCAACTTGTGAAAAAATACTATTTATTTTTATAAAATTCTTAAATGGATCGAGACAATGGCCTACAGATGTGTTGTTGAAATTTAGCGTCCACTTTAATAAATCAACATAAATCTTGCAGTTTCTTCACGACACTCAAAAAAACGAACGCAGAGGACAAAGTATAGAGGAATAAATAATTTGGCAGAGAATGTCAGAGTTACTGGGAAAAAAATGCTAAAAATGGGGGTTGGCTCTGATACCATATCAAGCTAGGAGTAACTTCACGAATGCATTGATAATTTTCATTAAGATAGAATATGGATATATACATGGAGAGGGAGTCTATTGTGTTTCATCTCCCAATCTCTCTTCGTCTTCCAATTCCCTTTATTTTTTTATTTACAATATTTACCTAATCCCAAAGATTAGGTGTCAACACATTCTAAATACTTGATGTTTTTCTTTCTTCACCTTACTATCTAGTTCGTAACAACTTATCATCTTGTTCCATATATATTTGGTTTTCTTAAAATGGGTAACCTTAACAAACTCCAATTCAGTTAATCCACTTAGCATTGCATTCATTGCTTTGGCATTATTGGTGAATGTTGGCTTAACATATTTAATAATCAATGCAACTAGCTTTTCATACCCATTTTGTACTTTTTCATAGATATCTACACCAAGAGACATTAATTAGGTTTGCATTCAAACATTCCAAAATGTATAATTTATTCTAGTAAACAATGGGGCTTTGTTGGCGGAACTTCCTTCCTGGTTAGCCATTTTATTATATCTACCATCTAGCTATTAGAATTTTTTTGAAGGAAATTGGATCTAATACCATTTGCTAGTAACCAACATAATATTGAGAGGGGGGTTAAATTAGTATTGTGTACATTTTAAAATTTTTGAAATTATTTAGATTAGAATAAAGAATAACACCCCATTAGCATAAGTTAAACAATCAATTCGCATGAAACACATATGTTTACATGGAAACCCATAAAGGAAAAAACCACAAATATTATTATGTTTTAATGCAATCTTAATTCCATTGTTACATCAAATTTATTTGCACCAACCAGATGGAAGCATCAACTTCTTCTTTTACAAGCACCTGCTTCCACAACCTTTCATATCCTTCATTCACCAATTTTAAAACTTAGGATTTTTTTTATTATTTTTTTTTAATGAAATATTATTGATACAATTTGTGAAATCACTGATCTCTTTTTGCTTGTGTTGCACCCATGTATTCATTTTTCATTCTCTAATTCAATTAAATCTCCTCACAATTTTGGATCTCTAATTTTCTCTTTAGTAATTTTCTTTTCTGCAACTTGATTCTCAGATGTTAAGCTCTTTGATCCTTTTCTCTACAACTATCTATTTTTTCTTCAATTTATTGACTCAATTAAATCTCCCTAAGAATCTTCTATCTTAATTCATCTTCTCTTAAGTTTATTTTCTGCAACCTAAAACTCAAGCCTAATATTTGCAATTTTCGATCTCATCCCCACTTCATGAATTGGTGACAACTTCATTTTCGTCTATATGTTGTGAACATTGACTTCCACACCTTTTTTTGTTGTTCCAATTCTGCCTCTGGACTTCCTCCATTATGTAGTTATGTCATTTTCTTCTTATTCACATATAATTATAGATTACTTGCTTCTTTAATACAATATATATTTTTAATCACTTAATGAACACTTCATCACATCAAAAAATTATTTCTTATATAGCTAGTGTTATCCTCATGTTAGTTGTTACACCAAATTTTTCCAAATTTGTTAATAGTCTTTTATTTTACAACTATTTGATCCTAGATACCTCAAAGTCTTCTTTAATTGTTTTTGAAGATCTATGGCTTTCCTTTTTCATTTCATGTATTCTTATTTATCTTCGTCTCTATTATTCTTCAAAAAAAAACCTTGTTGTGTCGTTCTCCTTTCTCTTTTATAAATATGGCCTACTGAATACCATGGGTGTAAGTCCATGGTTTTACTCATGGAAATTTATATTTTGATTGTATCAACATCCATGACTTCTTGACTATATCAATACTCAACGAATTCAATATCGAAAACAATATTTTAGATCAGTTAATTCTTCAATAATGTTGCCTCACTTATGTCAAGTTGTATGAAAATTCAAACAATACTGTAAGTCAACTCCTAGACAAACAACCGAACATTGTTAGTGCCTTACCTCGATAATTCACCGTAGTTACTTGCTTCATCACAAATTTTATGATCACCTCATCCAATATGACTGAGGTTTATGGTCAAGAGCTCTAGCCTTAAGGCACTATGATCTTTCACTTGCATCATCGTGGTTGGGGAACTCCAAGAAAATTCAATTTGGAAATCCTTCACAAACCATTTGGGGCGATGAGGTCGAGGATTAAAGACTAATCCCATTTACTTTAGTTTAAAATTTAATCAACCAAATCACTTGGTTATTTATGAGTGCACCCTTATTTCATGACATGTCACTACCATGTGTAGTTGACATGATCCTTTCATGTGGAATCCTTTAGATGGTGCCATGTGCTACACAAAAATGCACCACTTGGCCACCCAAAAGGGAGAAATAAACCTACCACATTTCATGTTGTTAGCATGAGACATCATCTCCACCTATTGCCATGTCACCTTAGTGTCATATCATCTTATCCCTGGTGATGGGCCGAGAAGAAGGTACATTTCACCCCATATTTATCACGATTTGCTATGTACTTTTATGAATTTTCCCCTCATCTTAGCAATAAAGTAAAGGGAAGTAACATAAAGCCAAGGAAGAGTGAACTAATGATAAAAGGAGTGTTTAATAACGTAAGAATTGAATTATCATATCTTTATTGATAGGGAAGCAAAGTAGTTGAATTGCTGATGACCAAAAGACAGCTGACAAGGAAGGCAAATGGGATCATAATTTCTCCTATGGATCGGCGGGAGGTGGAGAGGCACATCCACGCTTGGATTACTCAAATGACAGCCACGAAGCAACAAGGTCCCGTATGGAAAGGATCCGTTACTACTTCTTAATTCGCCTTTAAAAGGCTGAAGATGAACAAGATAGTAACACATCTCTACATAGATTTTTCTCTGCAATAGACGTATCGGGACAGAATCGTCAAATCATATTAATGTATTACTCTACAAATTAATAAAGAATCAGGCGTTTCTGGAATAGATAATCTCTAAGTATTCCTTGGTAGTAGGCTTCTGTTGCTTTGGGCCCAACCCTAGGATCTTCTCTGTTATTTTTGTGCTATGCGTTTATTTATAGAGCTTGTGTTTCCAGATATTTAATGCGTTTCATAAGATATCGTTTAATTGGTTAATTGTGAATGTGAGACGCTACAACTTCCTCTTTCATTAGACTAGTTCACCTTTCATACTTTCTTGCTTAAAATAAATGCTTTCATAAATTGTTTAAATGCTTTCATCATTATTCAATGCTTTTGTAATTATTTGATTAGTTTTAACATGACTGTTGTTCAATTCTGCATATAGTTAATGTTGGATATTTTCATTGTCAATGTGAGCGTTTGGTTGCTCTTTAATTCAGAAGGTTTTCATTAGTTGATTAAAAGAGAATTTCATTGCAACATTAGAATAATTGGTTGTTGTTCAATTCATTAGAGTTGTTGTTCAATTCATTACGGTTGTTGTTCAATTCATCAAAGCACGTTTTTCAATTGTAGGTTATTCTTTCCAGCTCGGAGTAGTTACTTCTGCATAGGCTTAGAATAGAGTTAGCTCCCTGGAATAGTCAAAAGCATTATGTAATTCACTTCCAAATTGATTTGATTAAACTTCAAGAATTAGAAATTCTTCCTTATGATAATTTAGAGTAGTTGTCCTCCGATGTCACTTGCATATATTGTGATTACACTCTTGAAATAACAATACTTTCCCTGGGTTGATAATTAAATGAAAAGCATTGAGGTTACCTGTAACAGTCACTTTTATGACCCAACATTTTGGTGTCGTTGTCGGGGAGAGTGTTTAAGAGTGATGTCCTTTATTTCTTTTTCCTTTATTAGTGAAATAATTGGGTATTGAAAACGAGAGGTAAGAACCTGCGTACTAGCAAGAAAAACACTTGCTCTCTAGCCCGCTCTTCAGCAATTGTGCAGAGGTTAGTAGGATAGGTTCTCTTGTTTTATGACTAGGAAGAAAAAGATAGAAACAACTCAAAATCCCCCACTTAAATCCGCAAAACTTAAAGGACCAGTGATCCTTGGCAGAACAACATATATAGAAGAAATCATTAAGAAGGTTGAATCCCAGGCATCCATAGGACCCATAACCATTCCTACTCAGAGCCCTACTACACTCCCTCAGGCAACAACGTCACCATCTGCAGCCCACACCGAGATTCGCAGTAAAATAGAAGGGTTTGAACAAAGCCTTCAAACTATTTATCACGTAAGTCCTAACCCTTTGAGAGAGGGAGGTTCTTTCAACTTGCAGGAAGGAGAGGGAGAAACTAGCAGTGCAGTATGGGTAAAAAATCTAGAGCCTGGATCCCCTGAGAGAGTGGTTGAGACAGAGACACCCAACATCCCAGATCGGGGAAGCGCTGTAAGGCTTCCTCCACATCCACTCCCTAATTCCACTGAGATTATTCCTCCATAACAATAAATCTCCAAATATTATTGGCATATCTTTGATCAAATGGAAAACAACCAGAACCAGAGGCATACATCAAAATTGGAGTATCCCATTGTTGATCCGGCTGCAAATGCCCCGATGAAAGCCATTCCATTACAGAACATCCCCACCTTCCATGGGTTGATCTTGGAAGATCCAGATGCATTCTTATTTGAATTTGATGTCTTACGTAGGGGATATGACTACACCACTGATCCTCAGAAACTGAAATTATTCCCCTCTACCTTGAAGGGAACATTATTACGTTGGTTTATGGGGCTCGGTGGAGGAACCATTAATAGCTGGGATTAGATGAAAAAATATTTTCTTAATAAATATCAAGACTATTGTCGGACTTGAGAACTAAAAGATGAAATCTTAAATATGTCTACAAAGGACAATGAGACATTAGAAGAATACGTCGAAAGATTTCAATATAACTTGCAAAGTTATCCATATACTACACTGTCTAAATATATCTTAAAAGCGACGATGATTAAGGGAATGAAAGAAGAATGGGTTGAAACACTTAACATAATGGGAAAAGGGGACATCTATCAAGAATAATATGATGAAATTTTTTCACTATGTATCAGGTGTTTTAGGGGCAGTACATGAAGTAGGCCAACTGGGTAAGACTCAGCTACAAGGAATCCTAAGCAGTCTGGTGGCAACATGACCAGAGTAGAATTTGGTAATCTTTTAGAAGATTTTAAAACTGATGCCTTGGGCACCCTGACAACGCAGCTAGATGTCCTACAAGCCAAACAGAAGCAAACTATAGCAGAACAAAACTTGGCTGTATTTTGTCCACATTGTCGGAAGAAGCACAATCAACGGGAATGTCCATAAGACATGTACTATTTGTACCAAGAACCATGCCACTAACCATTTCCCTTCACTTTTGGGGTTGAAAGCATTTTTTAAAGAAGCAGAAGAAGAGACAAAACCAGTCTATCTAATGAACCAATGTTGACAATGGAAAGCACGACCAGGTATGCCACAAGACCTGCTTCAGTTCTTTTCTGCTCCACAATTTAACCAACAGAACCCTGCAACAACTTGGCAGAACCAATCACCTTTTTTACTTGGTGTTGGAAATATTGTCATTGATGGCAAAGGATGTGGCAAAGGAATTGACATCTAAATGCAACAGAGAAGAACAGAGAAAGAGTGCATCTACAGTTTGAGCTACAGAGAGCAGTATCAGTCAAGGAGCAGGGACAAGCAGTGAATTGAAAGTTGTCTAGAGACAGTATAGGAAGAAAAAGGCCATCAAACAGAAAAAGGTTCTGCATTTTCTGTGAATTATATGTATATTCTTGATAGAATTCAGAAGGAATGATAGTTGAGTCCCTGTGGACAACTATGAATCATTGTCCGTAAACATCATAAACCCTGTGGCAAGGATTTGAAATTAAAAATTTAGTGTATGAATTGAAGGAATTAATGGTTGAAGAGATATGATTAATGTAGCAAAGATTATAATTGCGATGGACCATAGTACAATAATCAACTTGCGGAATCAAGAACTTGAATGTGCAGTTAGAAGCGGAACTGTGACACGATAGAACCCCGAACATGCAATGGAAGGTTGATATATTATATATATCATAGCAGAATTGAAGACATAGTGACATTGTGTTGTGTCGAGGCCGGAAGGCAGCAACCGGTGTAAAGAATGTATGTTAAAAGACTCAAACGAAATGGTGAACAAAGCGTTAAACTTAGCAATGGAACTGTAATAAAAGGCAAAACATTAAAGCGCAACTTAATTATAATAGTACATTGAAAAGGAGACAGAACCCTGCGTGGAAGAGCAGAATCGTGACTGAGTGAACAGTGAAGGCGGTTTATGGTTTTCATCGCACCACCTATGCGGAATGAGCGGTATTTGAGGAGTTGGGAGCGATTCCATAAATCATTCGACATGTGGCAAGGATACCCACGGAAAACCGCTTGTCACTGTGCACCATCGCGCGTTATAGTTCGACCCAGGACGCCCAGCGATATTATTGTGCGTCGTTGATCTGGGAAGATGCCATCGGACGGTGGCTGTGTTTGGAAGGTGCGTGAAGAATAACACAAGTACGGCGCGCCATCGCGCGTTATTTCCCGTGCAAGTTTCCCAAGTGATATCCGTCGAATTGAATGTTGTGGCACGATGGAACGTGAGCCCTTCGATCGGATTGATTGTTAGCAATGGGCCCAGTTTTTTAAATAATATTGATTAAGCCGTCGATTATGCATATGGGGCCGGATCCAAAGGTCTATTTAAAAGGCCATTTGATAAAAGTGCGGATTATTAATATATAATTATCAAAGGGTGTGAATAATATTTATTTATCAAATTCCACGAATTTGATAAATAAAATTCCAATAAAAGAATGTAAAACCATCAGTAGCACGTTAATATTACTTAACCTTGGCTATAGTATTATTTGATAGAGAAAAAGAATACCTTTGGGACATTTCGTGCATGGAAGAACGAAGATTGAATTTTCAATTTGAATTGGTTCGAATTTTAATATGAATACCATTGGTAGTTGGATGGTTCTGACTCATGGTTTGACTAAAGGCAAAACTATATAAGGAGAAGAGAAATAGAGTACGAAGTGTGCATGGTAAGGGTTGTGAATGAAAAAAATTTCTCTAAGGAATATCTGTATGGGCGAACTCTGGTCTTAACTGATAAATCTAAAACTACAATGCACCCATGGATATAAAGATCTGACAATGATGAATCTCTGGTTTAAACGACAGACGAAATCATGAAGAACTGGTGTGAGTGTACTGAATGAATAAATCTGGTGGCCTGCAAGGTATGTCGTGTGGAAACTGGTGAAAATTGATGAAACGTGGTCCACAATGGTGCTGAGGCTCGAAGCCTTCAGTGAGGGGGTTGTAGCTCTCTTCCAGTGGTAGCTAGTAAACGAAGACAAGGGGTTGTAGCTCCCTTCTAGGAAAAGCTGGTAAATGAGAGAAGGTTGTAGCCTTCTGCAGGTGGGTGCCTGTGTGCTGGTATAAGTCTGTGCTTGCATAAAATTGTAAGAAGTTTTCTTTATAATAAATATTGAAGACTGAGATAACAACAACAGTGGTTTTCTCCCGAATTGGGTTTCCACCTTAAATCCTGGTGTTCATATGTGTTGCTTATGTTTGATGGTTTGTTCTGTTATTTCTGTTCATGCTTATTGCTTAGCTGTTGAATAAATGATGCAATGATCTAAGTAAAGACATAATAAGATCTCTGGACATACAAGTTGGATGCAATAATGTAACATATGGTTTTAAGAGAAAGGAAAACTAAAAATTGTCAGTCAGCTCTAAAGACTGATTCACTCCCCCTCTCAGTATTTTTCCAACACTTGGCCATATTAATCATTTCCTATGCCTCCTTGGCCAACACAACCTTTTCAGGTAATAACTGGACAAGTTTTCCTTGTTCTCCCCCTTACTAGCAAAACAATCCCTATCAGTCCTAGTGGCCTGCCTCCCCTTCACAGACCACAAATTGGTCTCAAAACTGGCAGCGACCTCTGGGAATGACCAACCTACCGATGGGGACAGGGGCTCAGACTCAACCTACATTACCAGCTCCATACCAGTCGGCCCAACCTCTGACCTATCATGCACCCTCAGCTGCGGAACTTAACGTGAGATGCGGTATCAAAAACCGGAAGAGGAATATTACAAGACATCCTGGTTTCTGTGGACTCATGGGAGTATCTGACTGAATTTTTAGTCATTAACCCAAAAAGTAGGATCGATGGACACCCCCTGATACTGGGTCAACCTTGTTTAACAAAATTCGATTCTTACATTGACCATTGCTAGAGGTGATGCCATAAAAAATATTGTCATTTACCCACCTGCCAAACCAAGTCTGCCCATAGTAAATATTCACAGGCATCCACATACGTACTAGGAACAAAACATCCGTTCACCACTGAAAATAGATGACGCTCTTGAATTCAAAGATCAAACTGAAGATGATGTAATCAATAACTTCATGAATCAACCATCTGCGTCTGAAAACTTAAACTACCAAATGTTAAAAGAGTTCTTGATGATGAAGCACAAGAAGACCCCTTGGTAGACATTGATAATCAGCACATACCCACGAATGATGTTCGCAATAGTATACCAATTGAAATTGAGCCGGGAAATGTTTTAAATATCAGTGGTAGTCTGGATAGTAACCAAAAGAAAAATCTCATTAAGGTTTTACAGAAATATCAAGGAGCATTTGCTTAGGACTACCCATACATGAAGGGTATAGATCCTCAGCTATGCACACATCACATTTATACTGAAAAGGAGGCTCGACCTATTCGGTAGCCTCAACAGAGGCTAAACCTACATATGAAAGACATTGTAAAAGATGAGTTGCAAAAGATGCTTGATGTGAACTTCATTTATCCTATCCCAGACAGAAAATGGGTCTCTCCTTTAGTATTCATTCCTAAGAAGAATGGGAAATGGATAATCTGTGTGGATTACAAAGAACTGAATAAAGCAACATAGAAAGACCACTTCCCCCTCCCTTTTATTGACCAAGTCCTTGATACATTGGCAGGAAAGTGGTTCTTTTCCTTCCTTAATGGGTTCAAAGGTTACAATAAACTCCAGATAGCCCCCAAAGACTAAGATAAAACAACCTTTACCTACCCATGGGGTACATTTTCCTATAGGGTATTACCATTTGGATTATGCAATGCCCAAACAACATTTCAAAGAGCCATACTTAGCATTTTTTCTGATTTAACAAATGAAGGACTCAAAATTTACATGGACAACTTTACCCCATATGGAGATGATTTTGATCAAGCATTGGAAACACTAGAAAAAGTATTGGAAAAATGTATTGCTACCAGATTGTGTTTAAGAGATGAAAAATGTCACATGATGATGACCGAAGTAGTAATCCTAGGACACTACATCTCGGCAGCTGGAATATAGGAAGATTTGGCAAAGATAGAGGTAATCCTTTTATTAGCCACACCTTGTACGCATACAAAGGTACATATTTTCCTTGGATATGCAGGGTATTATCGCAGGTTTATAAATAATTTCTCACAAATTGTTGCGCCCTTGTATGCATTAACTGGAAATGTTGAATTTCATTGGTCTCATAAATGTGACACTGCTTTTTCAGATTTAAAGAAACTGGTCTTGACAGCACCAATCTTACTCGGCCCTAACTGGGAGCTGCCCTTTCACATTTCCTTGAGTGCATCCAACACAATGATAGGGGCAATTATCGATCAAGAAGAAGATAAAAATCCCTATGCTATTTATTATATCAACAAGAATCTCACTCCTGCCGAACTAAACTATACAGTGACTAAAAAGGAGTTCTTGGTTGTCATTTATGCTATAAATAAATTCAGACATTATATACCTGGCTATAAAGTATTCCTATATACTGGTCACTCTGCCATTAGATATCTAGCCAATAAACCTATTACAAATGGGAGAGTGACTCGTTGGTTGTTTCTTTTACATGAGTTTGACATAGCTATCAAAGACCATCCAGGGAAGGAGAACGTAGTTGCATATTTCCTGTCTAGAGTTCCAAAGTCATATGACATACAAGCTGTGGACGATTAGTTCCCCGACGAACATTTGTTCGCTGTAGCAGTAAAAACACCATGGTACGTAGATGTAGCAAACTACCTTGTAGTAGGAAAGCTGCCAAGACACTTGACATCAAAGGAACGGAAGTCGATTGTTCAGCGCAGTGCTATATTCTCCTGGATCGGTGGATATATTTTTCATATAGGAGCTGATATGCATATATGCAGATGCATCTAAGAAGAAGAGATTTATGACATCCTACGGGCCTTTCATGATGAACCATGTGGTGACCGTTTTGCAGATCACAGGACGAGGCACAAATTATTACAAATGGGTTATTATTGGCCTACAATTTTTAAAGATGCCAAGAAATATGTCCAAGCCTACGATAGTTGCCAAAGAATGGACCACCCAGGCCAAGATGACGAAATGCTATTACAACCATAATTGGTAGTGGAACCCTTTGAACGGTGGGCATTGGATTTCGTTGGACCATTCAATCTACTGCCAAACCAGAAGATTTACGTACTGGTTGCTAGAGATTACGTGATGAAGGGGGTAGAAACGGTGGATCTATCAAAAGCTACGGAAGAATCTGTGATCAATTTTATTTTTGAACTATTTGTGTGATATGGATTACCTCGGGAAGTTTTAACTGATGGAGAGGCACAGTTTGTGGGAAATAAAATGATGGCCACTCTAAAGAACCACCATATCATCCATAGAGTCACATCTCCTTGCCACCTATAGGAAAACAAGCAGGTTGAAAGCACCAACAAATTCCTTGAGGCAATTCTCACTAAAACAGTCTCAACACATCACCGAGATTGGGCTACTAGACTACCAGAGGCCTTGTGAGCTTACCACACAACAGGGCGAAACACCACTGGATATTCTCTGTACCATCTGGTATTTGGAAGAGAACCAATTTTTCCTATTGAATTCAAACTAAAGACTCTAAGGACAGCCCAGGAGGTGGGGCTGGATTTGATGGAGGCCTAGATTAGAATACTCCAACAAATAAATGAATTGGATGAAACACTGCTACTTTCTATGCAACGCACTTAAATTATTCAACAACAACGAGCTAAGTGGCATGAAAACCTCAGAAAGCATTCCAGAAAGGAGATTGGGCACTTCTCTATGACTCCAGATTCTAAGATTTCCTAGGTAAGTTACAAACAATGTCGCTCGGTCCATACGAAATTCATGAAGTACACAGCAATGGTACTCTCATCTTGACTTCCATAGACAGATTTGGTTCTACCTTCTGATTCAACGGAAACTGTGTGCGCCTCTCTCAAAAACCACTTACAAAGGAGTCTTTCTGCTAGCAGGAGCACGACGATCCCACCATCCAAATTTTAGCTACAGGGGGTGCTGTCCCTACAACTTTAAGTTCATAAAAACTTGTTACTTCCTCTTGTAAATATTGTATATATGTCCCTTGCAATTTATATTTTTTCTCATTTGTTGTACATTATTCATACCCACAGTTGTATTCTTTTCCTTTATCCTTTATTTTGGGTGGATATTTTTGCTGTTCAAACCTTTGAATGACTGCTTTTCAATCCAATTGAACAAATATTGTTCAATCAGATTGAATAACCGTGTGTTTGAGTGTTTATTTTTGATGTCCAAACCTTTGAATGGTTGTTGTTCAATCCAATTTAATAGCTAATGTTCAATTGAATTGAACGGATTTATGTTTGTATATTTTTGTTGTTCAAACCTTTGAATGGCTATTGTTCAATCTAATTGAAAAACTGTTGTTAAATTGGATTGAACAACCGTGTGTTATTTATTTTTGTTGTTCAAACCTTTGAACGGATGTTGTTCAATCCAATTTAACAGTTGTTTTTCAATCAAATTGAACAGTCGTGTGTTATTTATTTGTTTTGTTCAATCATATTGAACAGTTGTGTGTTTGTGTGTTTATTTTTGTTGTTCAAACATTTAAACGACCGCTATTCAAACCAATTGAAAAGTTGTTGTTCAATCATATTGAACGGCCGTATGTTTGCGTATTTTTGTTGTTCAAACCTTTGAACGACTACTGTTCAATCCAATTGAACAGTTTCTGTTCAATGGGATTGAACAACCATGTGTTGTTTATTTTTGTTGTTCAAACTTTTGAACGACTGTTGTTCAATCCAATTGAACAATTGTTGTTGAATCGAATGGAACAACTATTTTTTTTCTTCTTTCTAAGCATGTTTTTTTTCTTTATTTTCGATGATCTATTTTTGAATATCCAATCCTCATTACACACCCTGGCCATAAAATTCATTTTCGAATAGGAATTGGCACCTGAAAAGGAGAAAAGCAGTGATACTACTAATATGATGACCATTTGAAACTTTGATGGAAATATATACTTCGGAAGATGACATGGTTTATCTATGCAATGAAGGGCTATACATCTCCTTTTCAAACATATTATCGCACAATTCATAGTCGTATGATGGTATATATTTCTACACTCTTGAGTAGTATCTTCCCTTGACATAAGGATATAGGAATAAGGAGTATTAATTGCATTGGCATTCTTTTTACTTCTCACACCATCCCTAAATCTTAAGGAGTTAATGAGCCTCCCTTCATGTATAAAGAACAAGAAAATATTATATTTATATGCAAATTTTTAATAGAGAATAGGGGGTCTCTTCACGAGCTAGCCTACCATGATCATAAGGATTTAACAGGTGACATGCCCATAATGGACAACACACTAGGGTATTGACCTTCTCGATAGATCAAACTACTTGAAGAACATGAGGTCTCATCACGAACTGGCCTGATCACTCTGTTACAATTACAGTGAGTGGCACAATGACCATCTGGCCACCACACCAGCACAGGGCTCTCTCCATAATACAAGAAAAATGCCTACTTTTCAAAAATAAATATTGTGTCTATATGCAAATTTTTAAGAGAGAATAGGGGATCTCATCAGGAGCCAACCTACCATGATCATAAGGGTTTAACAAGTGAAATGCGCACAATGGCCAACACACCAGGGTAGTGACCTTCTTGACAACTCAAACTGCTTGAAGGACATGAGGTCTCATCATGAGCCGACCTGATCACTTTGTTACAACCCTAGTGAGTGACACCTTGACTATCTGGCCACCACACCAGCACAGTGATCTCTCCATAAAAGTGGCAAAATATCTACTTTTACATAAAGGATTCTGGCTCATTTCCAGGTTAAAATAGCAATCCTGTCGAGGCTATGAATGCCTATTGGCAGCAGTGGCTTTGCTTGTGCTATGGGAGTATTTTTCTAACAATAGCTAATTGCTTTACATGCCTTATTTCCTATTCTATCAATTTCCAAGATAAATGTACTACTCAAATAAGTGTTAACACTATCTACCCACTTAATTTACTATGAATGAATTATATTTTCATGTTTTAACTAAGGGATGATGACACCAATCATAATCCATAATTTTCATGCGTCCGTCATGCTACACCATAAAAATAGGACATCCTATCATAATAGCTGTTATACCACTTTTCTCCCCTTCTTCGATCATTTCCACTTGATGTACACTTATGATAATTACTAATTCTGACCTTTACATCGCATGCATTCATGATTGTTGCAATCTCCCCTCTTTTCTTGAGCTCCAAGGCCACAGAAGCCCTTCTCTCGTACAACTGCGATTACTGATTTCTGACCTTTCCCTCATATGCATTCATGATTGTTGCAATCTCTCTTTTACTTAAGGACGTGGACGCACTTCTCCCAAAAGAGGGGGTGCAACTATCCATAATAAATAAGCATGAGAATTCCCTGCACAACGCCTTTGGATACGCTGATGGGACTAAAAGATCATGGAATTTATGATTTGAGGTTGAATGTTTTTTTCTCGCATGCAGTTTTTGTTTTAACCAGCAAGGCCAAAATAAACAGAGACAGAAGAAAAACTAGTTCAGAGGACACATTAGCCATAGGAGGAAATTCTCTCTACAATGAACCCACAACCTTCCAAGTATCAAAATCAGCTTGCACCATTCTCAAACAAGTTGGATGGATTCCATATCTTCACAGACTTCAGAGGTTTAACACATAAATAGCAGTTGAGTTCTTGCAGAACATGCGAGAAGGGCACACTTCAGTGAGAGGAAGAATCATACTGGTTGTCGAGGAAAACATCGTTGAGGTCTCTGGACTATCAACAGAGGGAGAAATATGGGTAGAAAAATATGTTCTTCTACAATAAGCAATCTCAATATAACAGGACCCAGGCGAACCATTGGAACGAAAAGGGAAGGGGATTAACACTGTGTCCTTACAATAGCCTTGGAAAGAATTTCGAGTATTCATTCAAAGATACATCACATGCGACGGACGCCAGGACGTGGTAAAACCATGCCAACTTAAAATTTTAGCTGTTCTCAAAGAACAAATTTTAGTTAACTTTCCTTCTATATAGCACGATACTGTTATATGAATTAGAAAAGAAAAAAACCCCCAAGTAGTTGTCAGCCACCATGGCTTGATGAAATTAATAATCATTCACGAGCTAGGAAAACAACAGATATCTTGGGACAACTTTGTTAATCCTACCCTGCATGCCCCTGAGGAAAACCCCACCAGAACATAAATTGAACTTCGCAGAATAAACATACCCAGGAGAGCAAGAGGGAAAAGGGCCCATGTTTTGACCTTAGAACCAGGGAAACAAAGATGATCCGAAAGGATGCAATTACAGCAAGACACCTCTAAACTACCAGATGAGGCAGGACCATCCCATACACCACCTTCAAGCCCTCAAAATATGCCCTTACAAGACTATGAAGAAGAAATGGCTCGAGTTCTGGAGAAAATGAGGGCATCTCGTGAAATTAGAAGCCCATGTGAACAAGCTGAGGGGCAGAGGGACATGTTGAATCAATCTGCCACTGCCAGCAGCTCTCGCCACACTGAAATATTACCCCACCATGATGAATTACAATATTTAAGGGTTTTATCTCCCCCCGACAGTGAATGGGTGAGTAGGGAAGACATGACAGAAGGGATATCCAAATATGGAAATCAGTCGAGAGACACCATTCCATTAGAAAAAAATGCAAGGATGGAGACAATTCCCCTAACACCTAAAGGGAACATTATCTCACCCAGACAGGAATTTAATGCAGAAATAAAATCTGGAGTGTAGGAAGTAAATATCATCACTGATAACCTTAGAACTGGCACCACCATTCTTGAAACCGAAGCCACTGCTCCTCCTTCCCCTGCCAAAACCTTTCTAGAAGAGAAACCAGCTGAAACGAAGTTAAGGAAAATGAGTAGGACTTGCAAGAAGTTCAGAAAGGTGATAAAACATCTAAAGAAACAGTTGAAGGAAGAAAACAAGGCTCGAAAACCAAAGAAGGAATTTTCTACCATGGAAACCCAAACAAATTTTGTTACCCAATTGGTAGAAACTACTAAAATTTCTATACAAACTGACCTAGTGGACACTGCTGAAGCTTCTGTGCAGACTAATATGGAACTTATAGAAGATAAGGAAACTCAAATGGAGATGGCACCTACCTACACTGTAGAAAAGGCTTCCAATCAGAAATCACATAACGAATTAATTCAAGTTCAACATGAATTGGCCCAGTGCAGAAAGGAAGTAGTGCCCTTACAGGAACATCAGGCACTACTGAAGAAGTTTAAATACCTTTCTTCAACTGAGGATGAAACATTTTCAAAGCTCAGGGAGGAAAGGACAAAAGTAAAGAAAGCACAGGATTAGGTGGAACAAGATAAGAAGCAAACCAGTATGGTTTGCTCTCATTGCTCTGATGTATTAACTTGCAGGGCACTAGCCACCAAGTATGCTCTATTCTTAGTAGAACGATATTTATTATTGAAAGTAAAGGCTGTTAGGGCAGGGAAGCCCATGACTCTTAAAACCGTTGAGGAATTTGTCCACTGTTGCAATGAGCAAGATGAGTAGGTCCAACATCTTTTGTGTGAATTATATTTACACAATTTCTTTCTAGAGGAGGACAGGGATAGTAATCCCAGCCCCTTCATTAGGACGTTTAGTTCCAGGTTTTCCTATATTTTTCCAAGAACCAGACTCGGTGGGCTAAGGCCTACAACACCTTTCAGAAAAGAGAGCAAGGCCTAGACCTATGGGTTAGGGGGGAACCTAATAAACCCCTATACTTTTTCACCCAACATAAGAAATTCATGCAGAGGAAAGGAGTGACATCCAAACTGGGACCTATCCACAAGGATAGTGTGCAACATGGGTGGACTTACTTCTAGGACATTCAGGAAGAAGCACTGGCAGCATCCAAATAGAGATGGCCGGCCTCTACAAACAATGTGAAGAACAGGGAGCCATTTGGCTACAAAAACTTCAAAGTTGTGGCTTCTAGGTTCCTTCTATACAACAACCTAATTTTGAACATGGGACCTACATGGATAGGATGCAGATACATGTGCCCCCTCATCTGGTAACCCCTTGAGGAATATCATCAGGATTATGAGTTTCCAAAGGGGCACACGAACACAACCTTTGAATGATCAAACAAAGACATGGCTTCAGTCTTTATAAAGAGGAGGTATAGCTTGCATATTCTCTAACCCAGCTACACCTCAACCATTTATTTGTAGGAGGACCTGCAAAAAGGTAAGCACGAGAGTATATTGGGCCAAGAAGAAGGTATGTTTCAACCCATCTTTACCATGATTTGTTATGTACTTTTACGCATTTTCCCCTCATCTTAGAAATAAATTAAAGGAAAATAACACAAAGTCAAGACATAGTGAACTAATGATAAAAGGAGTGTTTAATAATGTAAGAACTAACTTTTCATATCTTTATTGATAGGAAATCAAAGCAACTGAACTACGAATGACCAAAAGACAATTGAAAAGGGAGGAAAACTCGATCATAATGGCTCCTACGGACCGACGGAATATGGAGAGGCACATCCACGCTTGGAGTTTTCAAACAACAGTCACGAAGCAGCAGGGTCCCGTATGGAAAGGATCTGTTCCTACTTTCGAATTCGCCTTTAAAAGGCCGAAGATGAACAAGATAGAAAGTAACATATTTCTCTATAATAGACGTATCGAGATAGAATCGTCAAGTTGTATTAATGTATTACTCTGTGACTTAATAAAGAATCTGGCCTTTTTGGAATAGACAATCTCTGAGTATTCCTTAGCAGTAGACTTCTGGTGGCTTTGGTCCCAGCCCTGGGAGTTTCTCTGCTACTTCTGTGCTATATGTTTATTTACAAAATTTTTGTTTCCAGTTATCTAGTGCATTTCATAAGATATCATTTAATTGGTTAATTGTGAACGTAAGATGCTACAACTTCCTCTTTCATTAGACTAGTTTACCATTCATGCCTTCTTGGCTAAAATCAATGCTTTCATAATTGTTTAATTCTTTTGTTCAATTCTTTTATAATTGTTTGATTAGTTTTAGCATGACTACTATTCAATTCTACATGAAGTTAATATTGGATCCGTCTTATCATTATGAGTGTTGGTTGTTGTTTAATTCAAAAGGTTGTCATTAATTGATTAAAAGAGAATTCCATTGCAAAATTTAGAACAATTGATTGTTGTTCAATTCATTAGAGTTGTTGTTCAATTCATTACGGTTGTTGTTGAATTAATCCAAGCACGATTTTCAATTGTATTTTATTCTTTCCAGTCCTTAGTAGTTACTTCTGCATAGGCTTAGAACATAGTTAGCTCCATTGAATATTCAAAAGCATTCTATAATTCACTTCCAAGTTGATTTGATTGAACTTCGAGAATTATACAGTCTTCCTTATGATAATTTGGAGTTGTTTTCCTCCTATGTCACTTGCATATACTGTTCTTACACTCTTGAAATAACAAGACTTTCCCTAGGTTGATAATTAAATGAGAAGCATTAAGGTTACCTATAATAGTCACCTTTATGACGTAACAGCTGGTAAATGAGATCAGGAGGTTGGAGCTCCCTTCCAATAGCAGCTAGAGAATGAGTGAAGGTTGTAACCTTCTGCAGGTGAGTTCCTGCGTGCTGGTATGAGTCTGCGTCAGTACAAGATTGTAATCAATTTTATATATAATAAATATTAAATACATAGATGAAAGCAACGGTGGTTTTCTCCCACATTAGGTTTCCATCTTAAATTTTGGTGCTCATGTGTGTTTCTTATGTCTAATGGTTTATTCTATTCTTACTCCACCTATTTACTACTTACTAAATGTCTGATGAATCATTAATGCACTAGTATAAGTTTGAAGATTTATTTGAATTATAAGTTCTTTGGGCATACACTAGTTTCCTAAATGAAAGTTGCATACATACGCTAGTTGGCTTAAGTAAAGTTGTGTGTAGAATTCAGTAAAGAAAAGTAGAAGTTTGTATAAGTTTTAAATACTGATTCAACCCCCTCCCCCTCTCCCCCACACCTCTCAGCCTTTTTCCCAACATATCTAGCTCTATTTTTCTAATTTGAAGGCTTATGCTAGGTTCTTATGGGTGTTTTTGGAAAGGAAACCCCCTTTTAGGAAAATTTTCTTCAATACATGCTACTTTTCTCAAGTCTCATCGCCTTACAACATTGAAAATTTTCATCGATCTCCTTCCATATATATAAAATAAAAAATATCAAAACTCATGGCTCTTTCATACATTCTTTTGGTATAAGACTTGTTGCATGCATTTAATGTAGAGGGCATGACCTCTACTTTGACCCATTAATGACTTAGGTAGTGGAATTTTATGATTATAATTTATGTCAGGTTTTAATTTATATAAAAATGATACCTTATGGTAAACATCTAGTTAGCTTAGGAGGCTCTCATGATGTGGTCATCCTTAATAGTAATGGACTCTTCCCTAATTTGTTTGTCTCCACATGTACATGCTTTCCTCTTGTTAACGACATTTAGGCTTTTTAAATATGTTATTCTTAATAAGACTTTACTATTAGAAATACAATGTATTTGTTAACTTTTCTTAGGGTTATATTTTTCTTTGCTTTTGATAATTATATTTATATACTTTTCATAAACCCCACAAAGGGGGAAATCCTAAATCAATTCTTTATCTTCTATTGGATTTCATCAATTGTTACCATTAGATACAAAATTTTAACTTCTCATAAAGAGAAGACAGTACATACAACTATCATGTTTGAGAAAACATTATAATTTGTTTTTTTTTTTTTTTAATTTCCCTATTTTTTCTTAGATCTATGACCCAATCATGTCAAATCAACATACTCATTTTTATGGAAGTGCATTACAATTTCTTTCTCCATTTTCATTTTCTTCACCAATTTTCATTTAACCTACTTTCTCACATCAATTTAAATAGAATTTGAAAACTCATTGATATTTTCATCATCTAAAACCACTCTCTTTTATCATTCCATAAAATCAAGTCAATACAAACAACTCACATGCTTAAAAATATTATTAAAAAATTACTTTAATTTTAGTTTTGTTTTTCTTTCTCTATCAAAAAAAAAATAAAAAAAATCCTAATTTCTTCTTACCCTCTCCCTTACTTTTATTAGATCAATACACCTTTTCTAATGATTATTTTACAATTTCCCTTCTAACTTTATTTTCGCCCTAAAAATCATGGAAATTCCGGTAAGATTTTAAGAAAATTCGGCAGAGATTTTTGTAAATCCACTTTATAACTATCCAAATTTAATATTTTGGGTGCCCTAGAGGTTTTTGATAGCATTGAATCCATTTCCACCATCAAAATCATGTTTCAAAAACTATTACTATAATATTTTAAAAATTGTTTTGGCCTGGATTCCGGTGAATTTTGGTCATCCGGGCAATTCCTCCATCTCGTTAGACAACTCCTTTCTTTTTTTAAAACACTTTAATTTAATTATTTCATGAATTCCCATCAAAATATATATATAATTTGTCAAAGTAATACAATTTTTTGTTTTTTTAATATGTAATTTCCTTTAATATCTCTCGCAGACTATGGATAATTTTTGACAAAATGCCCATTTGTCTTTAGCCCAGTACCCTTCACAACTTGTTCATTATATTTATATAGATGTCACCAAAATTTTGGACTTTACGAAAGATTTGAAGAACCAGCGTATTGAACTGTTGGAATTAATGGAGAAAGTCATAATTAGATTGTTGTTATGATGATGATAGGATTGAGATGCTAAGATTAGATCTCAAGTCCTAATATCTCGAGAGTGGTTGAAACCATCCCATTAGTTTGAAAGCCTATATAATTAAGGCTCATATGACTCAATAGTCAGGTTGTGTATGAGTGTGTATACACTCTCTAGGTTCTCACCTGGAGAGCTATTCAATCCATAGTTTATATATCCAGTTTTTTATCATTGTATTAGAGCACATGATAAGAGGCTTGTGTGTTGTTTTATCTCAGCAGGTGCAGTGCTGAGCTCTGGAGGAGTGTAAGAGTGCCGTTGTGCATGGATATTTGTAGGTGCAGATTTGAGCTCTAGAGGAGCGTAAGAACACCGTGGACATTGCCTACGTTGCCCGTGTCTGCAGCTCTCTGGAAAATCGTGTCCATAACTCATGCACTTGAGGCCGATCGCTCGAGGCTCGTGCATGGAGTTGTGCTGCGTGGATTCCATCCTTCACTTGCTATTGATTTGATCCAGATTTATGCAGGAACGTAATAGAATAAACATATAACCATAAATACAAATATACAGCAGAAAAATCACCTCATTTCATTAATATCAAAGAACTGAAATTTTCTTACAGACAGAATGGAAATAAAATAGCTAGGGCACTGGTAGCTATCTCTGAGAAGAGATGTGGCAGCTACATGCCTCTGAACTGAGTTACAATGAGGCTCGAGGGCCTATTTATTATTTAGAAATAGTGGGAAACCCTAAACATCCAAAACCCTAACCCTAGGAGATGAAGCGCCAAAACTATGGGCCCTGTTTGGGTAAATTGGTGTTTCAACTTCCTGAGGACGTAACTTTGGCATACGATCTTCGTTTGACGCGAATCATACCTCGTTAGAAAGATCTATCCAAGGATTACAAATTTTGGGTGAGAAATATTAGTTCATGGACCCATGTTGCTCCCGGTTTTCCCAAAAAACGTCGTTTAGAGCCTCAAAATGGCTCCGGAAGTTCAGGACCCGAAAAACTGCTAAAAATAGTAAGTGGTGCCGAAACTGAAAAATAAAAGAGACAATGGTGGGGCCCCAAGTGGAATAGGCGAGTGACCACCAATATCCACTTGGATCATTCCTCCCCCCTTAGGAAGCAATGGTCCACATTGTGTTAAGTTCCTCCATGAGATGAGGAAAATTTTGCTGAACTTGGTCCCTGGTGAACCACTTTCCTTGGTGCAGGAGTTGGCCAGCTTTGACAACCTGATACAGTTGGATCTTCTGTTGGCCAGTGTTCTTGATTTGAATGTCCATGATACAATCTGTGGTGGCCTGTTCCATGCAATCTAGCTTTAACTTTGTTGGTGTGAGTTGTTCTGCAATGTTAGAGGTGTCCAGTAGAGGTGGGAAGTAAGGATGAAGGCAGTCCACATTGAATACTGGGTGCAGACCAAGGAATGGTGGAATAATGAGCTCGAAGGCATTGTTCCATACAACTTTGGTGATGGTATACGGCCCGTATCGGAGTGGGCGAAGCTTGCAGTGGGTTCCAATGAGGTGCTCCTTCTGCAAATGTAGCCACACTTTATCGCCCACCTGGAAGTTGTGTGGCACTCTATTTTGATCATGGCGTTGCTTGTACTTAGCATTAGCTCTGTCCAATATGTCATGAACCTGTTGGAAAATGTGTTGAATGCGCTTGATAAAGCTATTTGCTTTGTCAACTTCCAACTGGACATGAGCTGAATTGGCCTGAGTAGCCGCAAATGGCATGGCTACGTTAATGGGACATAGTGGTTGGAATCCCAAGCCCACCTGAAAGGGGCTGTGGCCGATTGAGCTGTGGAGAGCCCAGTTATAACTGTGTTTTACATAGGGAAGGCTCTCGTCCCATGTGCGTGGATGCTTGGAATTGTACATGCGCAGAATGTGTACAATCATTCTGTTGACGACCTCTGTCTGGCCATCTGTTTGGGGATGGAAAGCTATGGATTTGGTGAGCTTGGTGTCCAACATTGACCATAGGCTGGACCAAAATGTGCTGAGGAACCTGCTATCCCGATCTGATATGATAGACTGTGGAATCCCAAAGTGCACCCACACTCGTTCAAAGAAGAGTTTATAAGTGGCTTCTGCTGTGATATTCTTCTTGCAGACTGCCGTAATGGCCATCTTCGAGAATCTGTCAATGACCACTAAAACACAGTCATTTCCATGCTTAGTGGAAGGCAGGCCCGACATGTAATCCATGGAGATGGATTCCCAAGGTCGACTAGGGGTAGGTAGTGGAGCATATAGGCCTTGCCTCTTGATGGTTAGTTTGGCAATGGCACAAGTAGTGTAGGATCTGATGTGCTTCCCGGCATCCTTTCGAAGGTTCGGCCAATAGAAATATTTTTGTAGTACTGCTACTGTTTTCTCGACCCCGAAATGCCCAGCGACTCGACTGTAGTGCGCTTCCCATATCAGCTTGGTGCTCTCGCTTGAAGGAACACAAAGGTGTCCCAGGTGACATAAAAGTGCATCTTGGAGGTGAAAATTTGGAACTTGCGTACCCCCGAAGAGTGCCTTATACGTGTGGGCGAATTCTGGGTCGCTCTCGTAGAGAAGCGGCCAATTAGAAGTCTCGTGCCCAAAAGAGTTGAGAATGGTGGTGAGCGCCACGATCAGTGGTCGGCTAAGCTTGCACAATGTAATGCTTCCATTGTCGACAAGCTTGCACAATGGAATAAATTTCTTTGTCATAAGTGGGGTACTTGCGAATTGTGTCAGACAATGTCTCACTATGATATGCCACTGGATGTCCCTGTTGAGTAAGAACTGCCCCAATAGCATAGTCAAAGGCATCTGTCCCGATCTCAAAAGGTTGTTGCAAGTCTGGTAATGTGAGCACTGGGGCATAACAGAGGCGATTTTTCAATTCTGTAAATGCCTTCTGTTGAGATTCTGACCAAAATAATTTTTCTCTCGCTCCTCCCTTGGTGACTTGACTCAAGGGCCAAGTGATATGAGAGAATCCCAACACGAACCTATGGTAGCAATTAGCAAGACCCAGAAAGCTGCAAAGCTCTGTTATAGTGGTTGGGGCTGGCCAATCTCGAATGACTTGGATATTGGTTAGATCCACATGCACCCCCCTTTCATCAATAATGTATCCCAGATACTGAACCTGGGTCATGCCAAAAGTGCACTTCTCCAAATTGGCACAGAACTTGTGTTGCCGCAGTGTTTGGAGGACTTGTCGAATGTGGTAGAGGTGCTCTTCCCAAGTCTAGCTAAAGATGAGAATGTCATCCAAGTACACCACTACAAATGAGTTGGTGAATGGCCGCAAAATGTCGTCCATCATCCTCATGAAGGTTGCGAGGGCATTCGTCAACCTGAAAGGCATGACCAACCATTCGAAAAGGCCTTCCTTAGCTTTAAAGGCAGTCTTACACACATCGGAGGGTTCAATTGGTACCTGGTGATACCCAGACTTCAAGTCGATCTTGCTGAAATATTTTTCCCCTTTGAGCTGGTCTAGAAGGTCATCAATCCATGGGATTAGGTACCTATTCTGGACAGTAATCTTGTTCAGTGCCCGATAGTCAATACAGAGTCTCCACGTCCCATCCTTCTTCTGTACCAACACGATTGGGCTCCCACAGGGTGATGAACTTGGTCAGATGTGAACTTTCTGCAGTAGCTCCTGAATCTGCCTCTTGATTTCATCGTTTTCCAGAACAGAGCGGCAATAGATCGGTCCATTCGGTAACGACACACCTGGGGTCAGATCAATCGGGTGCTTGACCTGACAGTGCAGAGGAACCCCTATGGGTGAGGTGAATATGTCCTCATACTCCTCCACAACCTTGTCCATTTGTTTTTGTCATGCAGAGGAGCCCTGTCTAGAGGTTGTGGCCACAATCTTCTTCTTGCCCTAGGGGCGGATCATCAGGAAAATGAATTTCCTAGTTTGGAAAATGAGCTTACTGCATTTTTTTGCAGTAACCAAAGAGATAGCGGCAGGAGGTGGTCCCTCTGGTATCCTGTACAACTTATTTCCCAAAGTAACAATAATAGCACGAGGCCGAGACTCATACACCGCATGACACTTCCACAAGTATGGTTGTGCTAATAATACATCAGAAACATCAATATGAGCAACGCCACATAATACCTCATCCGTGAATGGCTTGATGCTATAGGGAAGGTGACACTGCTGGCTGACACAAATATCACGTCCTTGGTGAAGCCACCCGATGGTGTATGGATGTGGGTGAGTTGTGGTCGGAAAGTCCAACCGCTTCACACTGTCTACTAAAATGAGGTTCTTTTGGCTCCCATTGTCGACAATGAACTGTACTTGGGAGCCCTTTACCCACATCTAGGAGTGGAAGAGACATTCCTCCTCCTCTGGATCTTCCGGTTCCTCCTTCTAGATCTTCGTAGTGGCAACAGTGGCATTGGGCTCCGCATCAATAATCTGTTTCCCTTTTTCATTCCCCTTGTTAGGTTTTGATTCAGAGTCGGAGCATGCATATGACTCAGAAGCCCTCATCTCGGCCACTAGCGACTGCTTGGCCTGACACTCACTTGTGTTGTGAGTGGAGCTCTTATGGAACTCACACCACTTTCCCGTGTCCTTCTTTGGCTTTGCAGTGTTGTTCTTTGCTTGTGGCTTCAACAGGTTGTCTTGAGCCGCCATGCCTTGGCTCTGTCATTTTTTCTATGGTTTGGGAGTGCCTTTCCCTTCCTTTTGATTCGCAAATCCAAAGTCTCTCTTCTTCTGTTTGAATTTCTGCTCGATCTTGGCAGCATACCGGTATGCCATACCAAGCGAGGAGATGTCGAGGAACTCCATTTTCTCCTAAATGTATCTGTGCAGACAACTGTGATACTTTAGCACCAGACGATTCTTTGAATCTTTGATACCCAAATTTGTGCACATGGTATGGAACAGATTCGTCAGCTCATGCACATCTTGATCCCTTTGTTGTTGCAGCATGGTCCACTGGATGTACTTGTCCTCATAGCTCCCCATGGGATAGTACTGTTCCTTGATGGCGTCTCGAAAATAATTCCAAGTTGGTACGACCAAGAATAGAGAGGGTTCTGTCTGGTCCTTGTTCTCAAAGTAGGTTTGCCATAAGTCCTTGACATGGGGGGTAGCTTTGAGGAGTGCGAAAATAATCTTCTCCCGGTCGGAAAAGTCATGAACCGAGAAATATCCTTCTAATAGATTCAACCATCTATCTACAACATCTGCATCTATTTGACCCTCAAATATGGGAATTTCAAAATTTACTTGTACCTTAAAAGGAGTTGCACCTTCAGAGTGGATGTTGGATGCAGATGCGCCGCCGGTGGGCAACCGTTGAAGGATCTGGGCAAAGTTATCCATCATCGCATTCCTTTTTTTTTCGAGGGCCTCCTCGAGCAATATTTTGATAGGATCTCCTGCTCCCTCTTCTTTCTTTTCGTCCCCCATGGGTATCCGTCAGGTTTTGTGAGGCTGGTCTTGCAAAGGTTCCACCAGATCGAGCCCTAACTCTTTATACCCTAACCTCGTTGGGTACATGCAAAGAAGGATCGAGAAAAAGCAGACCGCTCTAATACCACTGATCCGGATTTATGCAGGAATGAAACAGAATAAACATATAACCATAAATACAAAGATGCAGCGAAAAATCACTTCATTTCATTAATATCAAAGAACTGAAACTTGCTTACAGACAGAATGGAAATAAACTAGCTAGGGCGCTGGTAGCTATCTCTAAGAAGAGATGTGGAGGCTACAGGCCTCTGAACTGAGTTACAATGAGGCTCGAGGGCCTATTTATTATTTAGAAACAATGGGAAACCCTAAACATCCAAAACCCTAACCCTAGGAGATGAAGTGCCAAAACTATGGGCCCCGTTTGGGTAAATTGGTGTTTCAACTTCCCAGGGATGTAACTTTGGCATACGATCTCCGTTTGATGTGAATCATACCTCGTTAGAAAGATCTATCCGAGGACTACAAATTTTGAGTGAGAAAAATCAATCCATGGACCCATGTTGCTCCCAGTTTTCTCAAAAAACGTCGTTTAGGGCCTCAAAATGGCTCCGGAAGTTCAAGACCCGAAAAAATGCTAAAAATAGTAAGTGGTGCCGAAATTGAAAAACTGAAAGAGACAATGGTGGCACCCCAAGTGGAATAGGCAGGTGACCACCAATATCCACCTAGATCATGAGTCGTGCTGCAGAGGGGGAGCACTCCCATGTTGCAGAAGAGCCGTAGAGGAGTCAAGCCTGTGTGGACTATGGGTCAAATGCTGCCTGTAAGACCAAGGCTAGAACCTGAAGGTGAGCTTCCTGAAAGTGTTGCGTGATGCTGAGATTATTTTCTACAGAGGCCGAGTCTGCATGCAGATCTATTATGTTGGATATTGAGGACCAGAGCCGGGCAGAGAGAGCATGGAGGAGCCTTGTCAGCTAGAACGCTACTAAGAGATATGACGCTGACACACTGAAAATTTTGGGGTTGTGAGGCCAGTGTGTGGGCTGAAGGCCGTAAGTTGAAGCCTGGTGAGCCTATGTGGAGTTGCATTGAGACAGGCTGCAGCAGTTTACTTGGAGGCCGAGCAGAGGCCAAGAGCCTCTATGAAGAGTCTTGCGATTTGGAGCTCAGTGTGTGGATCGTTGTGGATCGATTTGCGTGGTGAGTGCAACAGCCTGAAGGCTAAGATCTGATTAAAGATCATTTGAAGTTGAGATCTGTGAGCTGGAGATTGTCTCTGCAGAGGAGCCATAAGGTTGAAAGATGAGTCAAGAACCTGCATGGAGGTGTAAACAAATTGCGGTGGGCATCGATCTGCTGGATCGAGCCATGAGGCATTGAGAACTATGAAGATATGCCACTTGTTGTAAATACAGTTGTGGTGGATTGTAAATAGTAGACAATTTTGAGCTTGGCCGAGGAGAAGCAGTTGAGGAGAAGCGATCTAGGGCCAGAGAGAAGGTACATAGACTGTTGTGTGATTGGTGGACTTGCATGAAGATTTTGCGACTTGTTGTGCTTGATCCAGTGAGGAAAATTCTTTTGAATCCTGGACAAAGAAGTGTGAGAAATCTGAAGATCTTCTCCCTACATGAGGTCATGGCATAAGAGCCCATGAGTAGTGTTGCAGGCATTGTGAAGGCCAAGTTTGGTGGCCAATTGCGTTCAAGGAGCAGCCTTTGGATTTCATTCATGGATTGAGCTCTATTGCTACAGTCAAAGGAGAAGAGGTTGTTGCCAGATTGGAGCCCATGAGCGGTGGCAGAGGAGGAGGATTATTGGTGGATTTACGTGGGAGTGCAACTTGAGGAGTGGATCTGCACATCCCACCGATCTATTGCAAGGTTAGAGCAAATTTGTCCACGAGGTTGAAGTCTCCTCAACGTGTAGAGGAATGCTTTCAGTCCACGAGATCAAAATCTCCTTGACGTACAAAGGAACGCTTACATGTGGAAGTTGACCAATTGTGTTCACGTTTGTGTGGTGAGCTTGCGTTGAATGTGTTGAGGCTCAAGGACTGAGAGCCGACGCTGCCATTGACGCTCCAGTGTTGTCTCGGCCCTCAGATAGGAGGAGCGTGAGGAGTTGTGGTGCCTGTGTGGGTTAATGCTGCAGTGGAAGAAGTGTTCTTGCAAGGGAGAAAATAGAAGGAGAAAATGGGTCGTCAAAGTAAATTGAAAGAGTCTCGAAGAAAATTCAGGAGAAAGCATCAATGGAGAAGTGAAAAATATTATGTCGTAGAATTTTGTGATTTTTTTCAGGTTGACGGTGATGGACCAGCTGCTGATCAGGGTGTAGATTTGGAATTTGGTGAGATTATTAAATGGTTAATGACAGATTTACCATCTTTTTCAGGTATGAATTATGAAAGATGGGCAAATGAAATGAAAACAGTACTATGGAAGGTAAATTTACTGGATTATGTTGAAGATGTTATTAATGATAGTGGAGATACATTAGTATTAAGTCTTATAACATCTGCAGTAGATGACAACATCATACTCAGCATAATATATGAATATGGAGAGATTCCTAGTACAAAGTTTTTATGGGATGTTTTAGAGATGAAATACTGTTTGAATGAGGGCAATGATGCTGAATATATTTCTCTTGATAATGATCCCATATTTGAGTGTGAATCTGAAGATGCAATGATGGGTGATGAATGTGTATCTGTAATTGAAACTTGTAATGATGAAAACACATCCATTATTGTAGAACCTGAAAGTTTTCTTGATGCAAAAATCAAGTTTGATGAGACTTATATATCTCATGATGAGGGGATCAATTTGATGATTGAAAAACATCTTATTGATGAATTACTGTTTGGTGAGAAGGAATGCCTATCTTCACATACAGATCAAATTCAGAGCATGCTTGCAGCAACAGAACTGGATGAAGGCATAATTATGTCACCAAAAAGGGATGAAGTAGGGAGAGATGGTGAAATGAAAGCTCTTCTGAAGTCGCAGGAAGATGAAAGTAATTGTGGTCATCTTTATATATCTAACATTGTTTTTTATGTATATATTGGTAGGTAAGAAACAACAACGAATTTTTAAGAAGAATTGAAGTTTCTTGAAGCATGAATTGAAACACCATGTCTTTATGGAATTAACACAGAAATTGCAGTAATCAATGGTGAAGATATCATCGTTGATGTTCAGATGATTGACACCAGAAATAGTCAGAGAAAACATTCTCCTATTAAGCCTGCCATAATTCTGAGAAGGATGAGAACAAGAATTCAAGTTTTCCTTCATAGGGGAAGAAATGAGGTGCAAATACATCACTACCTCACGGCGAGGAAAGTGAAAATGAAACCTCACCTCAGAATGAACAAGTATGTGTTGGGAAAAATACTGAGTGGGGGGGGGGTGAATCAGTATTTACTGCATATTCAAAACTTTTTACTTTTTCATGCTCTAAAACACATACGCTACTTTGCTGAAGCCAACTAGTGTATACACGCGGATATCCTTCATAAAACTCGCGTATACACAGAGATATAATTATGCCATTAGTTCTTCACTTATATCATTCCATCATTCATTCATTAGATGTTCTATAAACAGTAAACATGTGCAGAAAGAACAGACTAACCATCACACATAACCATCACATATGAACACCAGGATTTTTAGGTGGAAACCCAAGTCGGGAGAAAACCACCGCTGCAGTTGCTCAACCTTCAATATTTTATTATAGAGAAAACATCTTACAACATATGTCTTTGAGCGCAGAGCCCGGCCGACACGCGAGGCACCCACCTGCGCTTGTTTACCGACCTCTCTGGAAGGAGCTCCAACCCCACGACTCGTTTACCGACCTTTCTGGAAGGGGCTGGAGACGATCTCGTTTACCAGCCTCACCTGAAAGGGAGCTACAACCCCCTGACTGAAGGCTACAACCCTCAGCACCACCTTGGACCACGTTTCATCAATTTTCACACTGGATCTAACAACTTCAATAGAAAAACACTTGCAGGCCACGTTTCATCATATTTTCAGACTGAACCCTTTCCAAACTTTTAAGAACAAACATACATCACCAACAGATACTTATCAACACAGATCAGATAGCAGAAACACATCAGAACAGATCAGATATTTTATACCCCTTGCTTCAACAAACCCTAGTTTGCATACGCGCTTTCCCTTCACTGATGTCGCGTATATACGCGCTTCCGTCCACACAAACTAGCGTATACCTCTGTATGTATTTCATTGCGCATACGCGCTTTCACTTCATCGAAGCTGCGTATATACGTGCTTCCTCTGCGGCGAAGTAGCGTATAGATCTTCAATCATTATAGAGCAGCATATTTCTTCAGATCAGACATTCAGTTTAGATTTACCCTTTTACTTCAGACAGATGTTCGCCTCATCTCAGATCTAAGCCTTCCATAAACAGATCTAGTAGATACAAGTGCATTTCAGATCTAGATCCCCTTCTTCATCTTTGGTGCATCATACATTCAGATTTATCTTCAAGTGTAACCCTTTCCATTCAGATCTACTTCAGATAGAAGTATTCATTCAAGCTCAGACATCTTGCACCCACACTCATGATTTGCATAATGAATTTCATCTCTTTATATAGGTTTATCCTTTTTCAATACCATGAGCCCCTTTTCCAATACCATGGGCCAAAACAATACCATGAGCCCAAAACTACCTGGACGGGGTCAATTAGGCGGATCATTACCCAATACAATGGGTCAATACCATGGTGGTTACCCCTGGTTTTGCACTTTTTGAGCGCTTTTGCCCATACGCGACTTGGCACGTTGTTTTCCGCGTGCATACGCGGCTTCCCCTAGACATATCTGCGTATTCCTTGAGACATACTCTTTTTATCATACTTTGAGCACATTCTGAATTCCTTTCTTCATTGTCTTATGTACACACTGTAGATACATCATATTTTCTTCATCAAGAACATATTCTCTCAATCACAACTTCATCAAGTAAGTTGTCATCATTTGCCTAATCAGAGGAGTTGTCATTCAAGGACAACACTCAGCATCATATTGTCAACAAACATCATTTACCAAGTCCATCAAGTCAAAAATAACTTCATCAGGTGAATTGCCATCAAAGACAACACATGTCAACAGTCGCATGTCTTCATCTTCATTCAGTGGGTTGCCATCAAGGACAACACTCTGCATCATATTTCCAACAATCTCCCCCTTTGGACTTGATGAAAACCACGATGGTGTTTGATCATCACAACAGATAGGTACATTAAGAATACAATGACACCATGTCACTATCCCCATTCTTTGTCACTCTCCCAATTCTTTGACAGCATTCTTTCTCTTCATTCAAACACCATGTCACTCTCCCCCTTTGACATCAAGGGCAAAGGGCGGATCAAATACCAACATACTCTCCCCCTTTTTCTTCTCATGTGGAAGAAGCGTTCTGCATATCTGATATATACTGAAGTGACCAAACTCCCCCTGAGTTCATGCTGAATCTTCAAGCAAGTTTTCAATGAAGTACGTGACTCTATGAACTTCCTATCACCAAAGACTCATACTTACATCAAATATCCAACCAAGTGGATTTACATAAGAGACTCAACTACCCAACCAAGTGGGTTTACACATTGCAACTCAGATACCCAACCAAGTGGGTTTACAAAAATGACAAGTCCTTACATGACTGAATATTACAATTTTACATCATGGGTCTCAACCAGACCTTTTTCAACAAATTACAAAAATTACCATTTAAGACCAACACCAGAAAGTCCTCAAGAAAGAGAACATATTTCAGAACCACCATAATGCCAACAATGCATTATACTTAGCAAAGCTAATGCTCCCCCTGAATCTGTGCATCCAAACAACCTTTCATATGACTAAGGCTCCCCCTTAGTTTGTGCATCCTGAACACTTTCACCAACAAAACATCAAGGCATCTTCATCAAATCATTAGAACAAGAATTATGAGAACTGGAACACTACCAGAGATACCAAACAGTATCAGATATACCAAATAGCACTGCAGCTGTGCTGAAGAAAACTGACTTCAACCAAAAATTGTCAGTAATCAGACATACGCGGTTTTCTGTGCAGGAACTCGCGTATATACGCGAATGTGTTTCAGGAAACCCGCGTATCGCAAGCCATCTTCTAAATTTCAACCAGATCTGATTCTCTGTGAGGCAAAGACAGTGTTCAGCTTCTTTCTGAGATATTTTGAATGCTTCCCTGGACTACAGATAGATAGAACAGTGTAGTGGTGTCTTCAAGCGTCATCCAAAGGTTGTAGCATCAGCACAATAGTAACCAAGCCTTCAGATTATTTGCAGCATCAATACAATATTTCCAAGAGAGATTCTCATATCAAAACAACATCTTCACATAGGTGTCAAGCAATCATCCATGTGGTCCAACATCACCATGATCTTCAAGATTTAACATGAAGTAGGCAAAAGATCTTTCAACCATAGTAACAAACTCTGCATGGTTTATTTCTGAATCAAGTGACATCCAACTCATCCATGTGTGAGTACAAAAGATACTTGTCAGCAACCAGGGCTCAAAAACTCATCATAATAAACCATGTACCAAGACATCATCATTTGAGCATGAGTATTACAAAGACCAAAGAATAAGCAGTCATATTGCCAACAATGCAATCATTAGTATTCAACCTGCTGCTCCCCATAAACCAGTGCTCTTCCTTAACTTGTGCAATCTGAAACACCTTCAACAGCAAGTCATCAGCAACAATATCTGCATGATCTTTCCTCATCTCTGAATTATAAGACTTTCATCTCAACAACGAATGCTCTTCATCATAAAGCAACCAAGCTTCATCCATAATCTTCAACACAAGAACCCATGTATCATTTCATTATCATGAGTATAACCAGAATGATGCTAACAGTGCAATCATCAGCAGTTATACTGATGCTCCCCCTGGACCTCTGCTCCAGATCTTCAGCTATCAGATAAATTATCTTATCATCAATGCATATGCGACTGTGTCTGCTGGAACTCGCGTGTATACGCGACTTTGTTTCATAGAACCCGCGTATGGAAAGTGAAGCATAGAAAATTTTCATCTTCCTTCATTTCCTCCTGAGTTTGTACCTCCTGTACCTGTCCTTTCCATATCAGATGCGCTGTCAGAAGTAAACATAACCAAAATAATCAATTCAACCATGAGAGTCATCATGCATTGCTCCCCTTGTGATGATACATTACTAGATCTCATAATGTATCTCACATCATTCCTGCAGTCAATAATAAAAGTCAGCTTCAGAAGCAGATGACTGCAGTAGGGTCAGAATTCCCTACGTTTCTGATCGGTCCTCTTTCTTTTTCCAAATTTGCTTGAGCTTTCCAACTGTGTGCTGAAAATTGTCCACTTTCCCAGATCTGTTCATCCTGCATTCTTTTTCTACATGTCCATACTTTTTACAAGCATAACATCTCATGTGGTCAGAGAAATAAACATAAGAATCATAATGAGTATTTCTATTCTTCCTCCTTTTACAATCAGCTGCTTTATGTCCATACTTTTTACATGAAAAACAATATCCCTTGAAGCTACTAGAGTACCTTTCTGAGTAGAACCTGTTTGTTTGTCGCTGAATTGTTCTGCTTCTGCAATTTGCTGCAACATGCCCATAATTATGACATTTAAAACATTCAATGTTCTTGAGTAAATTCCTTTGAGAATTCATGATTTTTGGTTGATCGTTTGTCTCTTTCAACACTTCAGGTTTCGCATTGACTCCCTCTAAATTTTTTGCACTTCCTTGTGAGCTAGATTATCCTTTAACAGTTTCATGGAAACCAAGACCAAGTTTGATAGCAGGAGACCTTTGATTACTCAGAATATTGTCCAAAGTATTAGTACTATCATGAAACCTCAAAAGTTTAACCTTTTCTTCTAATTTACCTTTGAGAATATTTACCTCAACCTCCAAGTCTTGACATTGCTTTTTCATCCTTTCTTCTTTCCTTCTTCCATCTTCTACTTGATCCTTTAGATTTAGAATCTCTTCTTTTAACCAATTTTCGTTTTCTTCACATGTTTGTTGCAGCTCTTCGTTCTTCCTTTTTTATTTTTCAAGATCCTTTTTGAGAGAGATGATTTCTGCTTCAAGGCCTTCCTTTTCAAATGGTTGTAGAGGTTCCTCATTCTTCTTACTTGATGCCTCAAGATCTGCTTGCAGAGAGATGATTGCAGCTTCAAGTCCTTCATTCTTCTTGCTTGATTTTCCGAGATCTGCATTTAGATCGTTGATTTCTGCTTCTAGTTCTTTAATACGATTGGATGCATACGTATGAAACCTTTGATACTTGTCCACCTGACCATTCAGCATTTCTATTTGTTCTTTCATTTGAGAGATCATCTCTTTGTTGATAGAATCTTTCTTATCAATTGCTCTTTGTTGTTCTTAATCTTTGATCTTGAGAGCTTTCTCTAATATCAAAATACTACTTTCACAAATTTCATCATCGTTTGTACCACGAAGATCATGCAAAGCATGACCCCAATCACTATCTGATTCATCTTCTTCAATTTCTGCTAACCATGTTTTCTGAGAGGTCTCCTTGTTTCGAGTAGGCTTCTTCTTTTGCTTCTTTGCCATGAGCACTTTCAGATCATGGTCAGAATCTTCTTCATCTTCACTGGACACTTTATCATCATCTTCTTTTGCATAATAACTCTTTCTCTTTTCAAATTGTTTCCCTTTACCATGTTTTTCTCTATAAGGACATTTAGCAGCATAGTGACCAACTTTTCCACACTCAAAACATTTGAAGGGAAGCTTACCTTTGAATCTTCCAGTACCTAGTTGGAGCTTTCTCACGAAATTCGCTTCTTCTTCATCGGATATATAGCTGGATTCTTTAACAACTTCCTTTTCCTTTCCTTTTGTAGATGCCTTAAAAGCAACTTCTCTTATTTGAGAAGGACCTCCTTGTCTCATTTCAAAAGCAGTCAGAGTACCATGTAATTGAACAATAGTAAGAGTTTGCAGATCTTGCCTTTCTTCAATAGCTGAAACTTTAGAGTCAAATTTTGAAGTCAAAGATCTTAAGACTTTTTCCACCAGAGTAGTATCGATTATGGTTTCACCCAAATTTCTCATCCGATTTACAATATCATCTAGACGAAGAAAGAAACTGGCAACACTTTCATCACTATGCATCTTCAAAGTTTCATATTCAATTCTAAGAGTTTGGAGTTTTGCACTTTTTACCTTTGTATCTCCTTCATAGCTCAGAATGATTTTGTCCCATATTTCTTTTGCTGAATGTAGCTGCATCACTTTAGCAAATTCTAATTCAGACATGCTTCCTAATAAGACATTCACTGCTTTGGCATTGATTTCATACTTCTTTCTTTCAGCAGCATCAGTAGGAATACTTGCCGGGTATTGATAACCTTCTTCCACGATTTCCCATACATCTGCACCAAGACTTTGCAGATATGCTTTTGTTCATACCTTCCAGAATATCTGATTGCTTCCATTGAATAGAGGTGGCTTTATAGACATTACTCCTTCTTGACTTCCCATTGCGACGGATCTCCTTCAAGCGATCAAGCTTCTGCAGAAGGACCTCCACTGATACCAATTGTTGGGAAAAATACTGAGAGGGGGGGGGGGTGAATCAGTATTTATTGCATATTCAAAACTTTGTACTTTTTCATTCCTTAAAACCCATACGCTACTTTCCTTTAGTGAACTCGCGTATACACGCGAATATCATTCATACAACTCGCATATTAGCAGAGATCTAATTATGCAGATATTTATTAACTTAGTTCTTTGCAACATTCATCCATCTGATGTTAAGTTATCAGTAAACATGTGCAGTAAGAACAGAATAAACCATCACACATAAGCATCACACATGAACACCAGGATTTTTAGGTGGAAACCCAAGTCGGGAGAAAACCACCACTGCAGGTGCTCAGCCTTCAATATTTTATTATAGAGAAAACATCTTACAACATAATAACAGCGCGGACTTGACGGCCATGCAACGACACCCACACGCTCGTTTACCAGCCTCTCCTGGAAGGGAGCTCCAACCCCCTGACTCGTTTACCAGCCTTTCCTGGAAGGGAGCTACGACCCCCCGATCTCGTTTACCAGCCTCACCTGGAAGGGAGCTACAACCCCCTGACTGAAGGCTACAACCCTCAGCACCACCTTGGACCATGTTTCATCAAATTTCACACTGGATCCAACAACTTCAATAGAACAACACTTGCAGGCCACGTTTCATCATATTTTCAGACTGAACCCTTTCCAAACTTTTAAGCACAAACATACATCACCAACAGATACTTATCAACACAGATCAGATAGCAGAAACACATCAGAACAGATCAGATATTTCATACCCCTTGCTTCAGCAAACCCTAGTTTGCATACGCGCTTTCCCTTCACTGATGTCGCGTATATACGCGCTTCCGTCCACACAAACCAACGTATACCTCTGTATGTATTTCATTGCGCATACGCGCTTTCACTTCATCGAAGCTGCGTATATACGCGCTTCCTCTGCGGCGAAGTAGCGTATAGATCTTCAATCATTATAGAGCAGCATATTTCTTCAGATCAGAGATTCAGTTTAGATTTACCCTTTTACTTCAGACAGATGTTCGCCTCATCTCAGATCTAAGCCTTCCATAAACAGATCTAGTAGATACAAGTGCATTTCAGATCTAGATCCCCTTCTTCATCTTTGGTGCATCATACATTCAGATTTATCTTCAAGTGTAATGCCCACCGCATTCGGATCTGCCACACAGGATAGAAGTATTCGTTTCAGCTCTGAGACATCTTGCACCCACACCTATGATTTGCACAATGGGTACCTGTACTCATATATAGGTTTTTCTTTGTCAATACCATGAGCCCCTTTCAATACCATGAGCCCAAAACAGTACATGCGATGGTATTCTGGACGAGTCCAATTAGGCGGATCATTACCCCATACAATGGGTCAATACCATGGTGATTACCCCTGGTTTTGCACTTTTAGAGCGCTTTAGCCCATACGCGACTTGGCACGTTCTTTTCCGCGTGCATACGCAACTTCCCCTAGACATATCCGCGTATTCATAGAGACATACTCTTTTCATCAAGATTTAGCACATGCTGAATTCCTTTCTTCATTGCCTTCTGTACACACTATAGATACATCATATTTTCTTCATCAAGAACATATTCTAGCAAGCGCAACTTCATCAAGTAAGTTGCCATCATTTTCATCAAGAGGGTTTTCATTCAAGGACAACACTCAGCATCATATTGTCAACAAACATCATTTACCAAGTCCATCAAGTCAAAAATAACTTCATCAGGTGAATTGCCATCAAAGACAACACATGTCAACAGTCGCATGTCTTCATCTTCATTCAGTGGGTTGCCATCAAGGACAACACTCTGCATCATATTTCCAACAGTATGGAGTCACAAGCATAAAGACCGAAATGAAAACCTTTGTTACCAAGTTTTTCATGTTTTTTATTGTAAGCCTAGCTGAGACTAGACCAACAGGCATATGCTATTGTTCAGTACCCTTTCTCCATTAAGGGGGAGTGTTGGAATTAATGGAGAAAGTCATAATTAGATTGTTGTTATGATGATGATAGGATTGATATGCTAAGATTAGATCTCAAGTCCTAATATCTCGGGAGTGGTTGAAACCATCCCATTAGTCTGAAAGCCTATATAATTAAGGTTCATCTGACTCAATAGTCAGGTTGTGTATGAGTGTGTATGTACACTCTCCAGATTCTCACCTGGAGAGCTATTCAATCAATAGTTTATATATCTAGTTTTTTATCATGAACGAGAGAGAGAAGTGACATATAAGTGGGCATTCCAGGCCCATTTGGGCCGCCCAATTGGGTTCGTCTGTCAAGATGCGATGGTGTGACATATAAGTGGGCATTCCAGGCCCATTTGGGCCGCCCAATTGGGTTCGTCTGTCAAGATGCGATGGTGATCTGGAAAATTAGTTGGAAAGATTTCGAATTCATAGATAAAATCAGAAAGTTGAAAAAATGTTATTTAATTCAAATTTATTTATTTATTTATTTAGAATTTAGCATTCTGAAATTTTTTTGAGTACTTTAATTATATAGAATTTACTAGTAAAATTTATGATTTTAATTATCTTTACAAAATTTAAGAAAAATTAAATTAAAAAATAAATCAGAATTTTTTTAATTTTAAAATACATTATAAAAATGTTTTAAAATACATTTTTTAATTTATTAAAAAAAATATATCACTAATGCAAAACTCATATAATAAATTAAAATTATTAAAATTTTACATTATTTAAATTAAATTTTAAAACATATAAATAGTTTCCAATACAAAAAATAAATTACCACTAATGTAAAAAATATTCAAAAAACGTACGAACATACTTAAAAAAGTAAATGGCAGTAAATCCAAATACCTCACATAGTCTGACATAGCTGTATTAAACGATCGTATAGTATTAATAGGCATGTTATTGATAGGCATCAAAGACTTTGGTAATTGTGGTGGGAAACATTTAAGATCAGACTGAGAACTTTAAATATTTTTTCAATAAATGAAAACTCATGAAGCTAAATCGCGTGTGTGCCATTTAAACCATTTTTTTTCAAGCATGAAAATATTTTTGGTTTATATTATGTACTATATCAAAATTATATGGCAAAAAAGTTTCTGTCCGTACACAAAGTTTGAAGCAAGCCTTTTACAATCATTACATATGGAAAAAACAAAGTTCTTCGAAACAAAAGTTAAACAATACCAAGTTTATTTATAAACAGTTTAAATAGCTAGAAGATAAAACTGTAATGAAGACTGTACAGTAGTTCTCCAGCCGTTTTAAAACAAAAATCATAACATAAAATCATTAACAAAAATGAGATAGTGCAAAAAGTTTGAAAGAAAACTTAGCCAGGTTGACTACCGCCCTTTCAGTGTAAACAAAAACAACAGGAAAACATTTAATAAAGCTAATTTGATCATGTTATTTAATTTAATTTAATTTTTTTTTTATAAGAATTTAGCACTCTGAAAATTTTTGAGTACTTTAATTATATAGAATTTACAGTCAAATTTATGATTTTAATTATCTTTACAAAATTAAAGACAAATTAAATTAAAAAATAAATCACATTTTTTTAAATTTTAAAATACATTATAAAAAATGTTTAAAATACATTTTTTTTATTTATTAAAAAAAAACATATCAGTAATGCAAAACTCATATAATAAATTAGAATTATTACAATTCAACATTATTTAAATTAAATTTTGAAACATATAAATCATTTCCGATACAAAAGATAAATTACTACTGATGTAAAAAAATATTCAGAACACGTCCCAACATACTTAAAAAAGTAAATGGCAGTAAATCCAAATACCTCACGTAGTCTCACACAGCTGTATTAAATGATCGTATAGTATTAATAGGCATGGGATTGATAGGCATCAAAGACTTTGGTAATTGTGGCGGGAAACATTTAAGATCAGACTGACAACTTTAAATATTTTTTCAATGAATGAAAACTCACGAAGCTAAATCGCATGTGTGGCCATTTAAACAAATTGCAATTAAATTTTAGCAATACATAGCAAATAAGTCAGGGAAAATTTTAATTGGTCAGTTAATTTTGGATACCTAAGTTTAAATATTTTAAAATTTGTCCAGATTTACAAACAACTAATAAAATTATTAAAAAATTTAATATTTTTACAAAATCTGACTGAAATATCCGTGCCTATCGCAGGGTGATTTGCCGGCCAGAACAACGACCTGTGTGTTGTTGCATTTGGTAGGAAAAGGCGAGGTCGTGGAGATCCGTCACGTTAAATGAAGATAATTGCAGGGAACACATTCTACTGCTGTAAATGAAGCTCGGATCAGAAATTCAGTACAATAATTGTTCTGGTCTAGTAAGCTTAACAGTAACATGGAGTGCTAGAATGTTGGGTTCCGATTTGGCGATGAGTGAGCAAGAAGGTAACGGTCGTTGAAGGTCTGGTGGACGCGCGGGAGAAAAGCACGGGTGAGATCTCCACAGATCGGGTTGTGAGACGATTTATTCGCATGAGAAAAGATTGTCACACGCCTATGCAGTTGCAACACATTTTTACGGAGGCTCGTTGACTTGAATCAGCGACTTGGGCGAGGAGCAATAATTCAATTGACATGATCCTGGATTGTTTGGGCAACGTTCTCGCAGTGTTTTTATTTTTATTTTATTTGTTTGCGCAGCGTTCTCGGGTTGGGCCTGCTGCGTAAGGTTGTTTGAGGCTCGACGGTGGAAGTAGCAGCAGAGTGGGGGAGATCCGAGTGCCCAAGTTTGTGGAAATCCATAATATCATATTCGGAGCAGCATGGTCGTAGCCTTATCGACTTACGAGCTACCTTTTGGAGAAATGGAAGTAGCAGCAGAGTGGGGGAGATCCGAGTGCTCAAGTTTGTGGAAATCCATAATATCATATTCGGAGCAGCATGGCCGTAGCCATATCGACTTACGAGCTACCTCTTGGAGCGATAGTTATATGCCGATGCTCAATTCCGTAGTCTGGTTGGGTGGAAAGCATTTATTAAAAAAATAAATAATTGATTTGCTATGTTTTTTTTTTTGAGAAAAATGTGTTATATGAGAAATTGCTAATTATATGCATTAGAATTGGATATCAATAATGTTTCAAGCTTGTTGAGAGGTTGTTTTGTTGCTCGTCACAAGACTCGAGGGCACTGACACCTGCGTGGCATAGAACCACAGTGTACAAGGTTCTACTGTTGAAGAGCTGCCACAGGGAAAAGTTTCCTGCCTCTGTGGTAACGGGGTTGTTGGAGCTTGTCAGAAGACCGAGTGGAGTCGAAATCTGTAAACAAGATAAAATGAAAAAAGATGGAATTTAACAACATGTCTATATTTTTAGATATTTTTAAATATTTTTAATTTTGATGATGATGATTTTCTCATGTGGACATTTGGAGGTGTTAGCAAAGACGTGGAAGAAGAAGACAAAGCTGGAGAGAATTCAAATTGTGATGATCTCATGAATATTTCTGTGTGTGCAGAAGTTGGCAACAACAAGGCAAAAGCAACGAAATTTGAAGAAGAATTGAAGTTTCTTGAAGCATGGCTTGAAACACCATGTCTTTATGAAATCAACAGAGAAGTTGCATCAATAAATGATGAAGACATTATCACTGATGATCAGATGGTTGACATCGGAAATAGTGAGAGGGAAAATTCTCCTATCTAGTGTGTCATAATTTTGAGAAGGGCGAGAATAAGAATTCAAGCTTTCCATCACTATGAAAAAAATGAGGTGAAAATACATCACTACCTCACAGTGAGGAAAGTGAAGATGAAACCTCGACTCGAAATGAACAAGTATGGAGTCACGAGCATAAAGACCAAAACAAAAACCTCTGTTACCAAGTTTTTCATGTTTTTTTTTGTAAGCCTAGCTCACAGTAGACCAACATGTATATTATTGTTTAGTACGCTTTTTCCATTAAGAGAGAAGGTTGGAATTAATGGAGAAACCTAAAATTAGATTGTTGTTATGATGAGGATAGGTTTGAGAATCTAATTTTAAACCTCATATCCTAATATGTAGGGAGTGGTTGAAAACATCCCTTTAGTGTGAAACCCTATATAATTGAGGCTCATCTGACTCAATAGTTAGAGCTTGTATGATTGTTTGTACACATATCTCACATGGAGATCCATTTAGTTAATAATTAGTAGATTTAGTTTTTAAGAGTTGCATCATCTCCAACCACTCATCACTAGTGAATTATTCTTCACCAAAGTTAACACCAGTAATTTAAATTGTTGCATCCAAACCAGTTTTTTTTTTCCATTGGTATCATTATCTATGCCAAAATCGGCTTATGCTAATAACATACCATCAACATTAGGATCCACTTTTAAGTGGGATTCACCAAAATATTCTTATTTTTTGTAAATTCTCTACTACATATCCATCTTCATTTTCATCTTCAGGCAATGCTACAACATGTTGTTCAATGCTATTATCTTTGACTTGGGCTCCACCGAAAAAATCCTCTCAAAGATATTCAAAAACCTTTTTGCACTTTTTTTCTTAACCAAATTCATATAAATTGTTAGAAAAAAATGTCGTTGTCGACATAATAAGAAATAATGCTAATACATATCTTATTTCATCATGGGGTTTACATGACTTCTTGAACAACGTGCCTTAAATGAGCTTAACAAAGTAAGTCTTCCATTTTATTTTCATCATAAGATGCTGATGAGCAATGGGAATCGCTTAAAGTGCATAATTCATACGTGTGAAATATGAAGATTTTTCATTAATGTATCCAAATATGTATTCCTATCCTTTATATTCATTAGGTATGTGTTCCCCAGCTACAGCTACAAACACACCATATTCTTCTACAAAATATATCTTCCCTGCTATTTGAATCTCTTCTAGTCTTCTTGAGTTGTCCTGAAACTCTTTGAGCCTCTTTGATCACAATTCATAACTGAATTCTCTTTATCTTCTTCAATTTTATTTATTATTTAGTCGCTCCCGAAACAAACCAATTTCTTGAATATGTCAAGAATACAAACCCTACCTATATCAAAATTTAGTTTCTACGGATTTCACCTTTCCATTATTTTAATGTATTTTTAAGCCCCCAAAAAACAATTTACTCCGAATACGTCTTCAATTATCAAAATATGGTTGAAATAACTTTTCTAATTCAAAAGCATAATGTATCATCAAATATTGTATTTAAAAACCTTGTCCTTTCCTGTAGAATTCAAAACAACTTGTTCAAATTTTCAGCATGCTTAATATGCTAAGGGTATTCGAAATAATACAATCTGGTATTACCTATATTCAACCACTTGTGGTAAACAATTAATTTTTTTTATTGATATTGTACTTTATTTATTCACACATGCAATTCTGTCTTTTTGTATGTGGTGACATTGATCACAACGACTGCAAACGATAGCTTGCAGGTTGCTCATACCAGTTACAAGAAGAATTTTAAATTGTGTGGCGGCCCCCGCCGACTCTCTCACACACACACACACACTTTTCACACTGTCACAACTCTTCCAGAAGCCACTGTCCAACAGACATTTCTCAAACATCTCCGTCTTTTTGACTCCCAAAAATGCCAACAACTTCCACCATCTCACGCAATCCACAGCAGGTCTAACACACAATCAACACTGAAAGGAGCTATTGCTCAGCGCTCACCACACCCGGCAAAGAGGTTATTACCAGGCACTACTCACGACAGTTAGAAAAACAAACTCTCACAATCATGCCATCGGCTCTAAATACAAATTGATAGTAGATACCAACTGAAAATTTGGAGAGCACACAACGAAAGACACAAAAACAATGGGAAGCTACGGTTGCTAACAAAAACTTAGAGACATACGTTTACAGAATATCAAATTTCCAAATCCCAAGGATAATTATAATGGTACTGTCCTAATTACAACAAACCACCCAACTATTACTACAACAATATGCAGTTATAGCTTCCTTACAACACTGATTGTGCCTCTTCTTCCATCCCAGTTCAACTAGATGTATACAAAAAAATTAAGTCGTTAGGCGGTGACGTCCTCTCGATGTGGAACAGGCTGGAGACACATCACCCTGAGAAGGGAATTGAACCTGTGATGAGTGCTATAATAGACTGCCTCATCATAGTTTGACCAAAGAGATATGTTATTATATGTCTATTATGTCTATTTTCTTTAGCAAAATAGTCTATGATAAAAATTATATTTACAATGCCTTAGAATAACATATATACAATATGAGAAATAAGACAATATCTTTTTACTATGATTCTTTTTTACAAGAGAACTAATTAAGCTATTGTTTTAAGCAACATTCCAACCCTAATCCTCTATGGCTAGATGATGGCCTTGTTTTAAATAGAAAATACAAAGAAAACCTCAATATTTGATTGAGAATTTGTTTGGTACTAACGTGATGAAGCCTATAATTCTTGATTCAATAACTTGCAATGGTTTATTGAAGCATTGTGAGTTGTAGTCATGTGCTTGGCATCAATGTCATAATCATGATATCTAATACTGATATAATGAAATAGTAAATATTCACATCTTAAATGAGTCATGAGCCTCACTATAATCACAGAATATTAAATCTTAACTATAAACTTTGATAATAAAATAAATTGATGTCTGAAAATATAAAGATGATTTTTTAAATGATTTAAATGATGAGACAAATATCCTATCAAACATGAACAACATGAACAATATGAAATGAATGGACGTAATTTACAACCTTTAGTAATTTTAATGTTTCATGTCTCTGTAGGAAACTACATTAACCTCTGAAACTTAATAATATTTACATGTTTGGCAGACTTGTTGCCATGAAGGGAATTCTAATTAATCAGCAATTGCAGGATCTTGAAATACTTGTCTGAGAAGTCTACAAGTAGCCATTGATGTAGCTCACAAGTACATTAATAAAACCTACCAAAGAACGCGAAGAACACTACAAGCACTGACTATTTTTTATGGACCAATGCTACGTCGACCACCAATTTGATTTTGATCGCACCCCTTGCCTTAGGAGGCCATTGGCGTCATTGGAATGAGCTCGGCTCGTCCACTGTGGCACTACCAACTTTGATCTTTGTTGCAAGAGTTTTAGTCGCAAGTTTTCGATCGGATTTCCATAAGAGAATTCAAAGGGGTACCTCTTCTTTGGTGACAGCCTGCTTGTCTTCTCTCATCTAAAAGGCGGAGACACTACATACCTCATCCACCACCTCATCGACAATCCCTTGATCAGGAACCCTATATTCTCATCCAATTTGAAATGGATAAATCAACACTTGGTTTCTCTTCCAATCTACTCCCATTACCTCAACAAGCAAGTTGCACCAATTTCAATATGATACTTCTCTAGCATGAATCCTTTCGAGATGATAAGTAATTTGACACAACATATTGCAATATTTCAACAAAACAAGAACACAATAAATAAGAAAGAATATATGATTTTGTAATTCCAATTTAATGAAATACCAAGTTTTTTTGTACTAACATTAAATTTCATGAAAAAGCATATTACCTCACTCTTTGATGACCTTTTCATTATTGTACTAAGATATATATTCTGTTATATGAATATTTCGGTTCCCTTTTATTTCGTTTTATGTTGAATGGTTCGTTTGATGATTTGGATATAAGTTTAGTTTGCTCTTAATATATGATTTATATGTCAGTTGGTTTGTTGGGAGTTTAATTTTCATTATGTTATCGATTTAAATTTTATAGAAAAAGATGGAGGATGAAAGAATTTGTAGAGTAAAAACTATTCCATTTATATTCAATTGTATTTTCCATTAGTGTCCCAATCTATTCAGATGAAAACATTCCTACATATTAATCATGAAAGCCACAAACACTTGTATTTTTTTACGAATTATCTCTCTTATTCTCTGTGACTTCACACAATATTTGGTATCCATTAGAAACACGTAACTAAATGGGCATAAAATCATAATCATACAAAGATTCACAAACACAAGTATGCTATCAATGCTCCAAACATTATGTTTGAAAATATGAATCACAGAGACATTTTACATATATATAGCAATGATAGGTTTTATGGAATGATTAAGTATGTGGGTGAAGAAAATTGAAACTTAAGGGGAACTCATTAAAGTGATGTAAAGGCTAAAAAAATTTCCAACATTTAAAGTGGAAGGATACCCGAGGATACTTACTCACAAAAACATTCAAAATGGAAGGAAACTAAAGGAAAATTAACTCGAATAAGAGTAAAGGAAAATTAACTCGAATAAGAGTAAGATTGTTTGTACAAAGTATGAGCCATAATTTCTCTTTATATCCAAAAATGGCCACAATCATATGAAATGCTCATGTTTACCATTGTCGTTCACTTTTGGAAAAATGCCACAATATATTAGTACTCGCATCATTATTTTTCTTTACATAAAATAAATACATGAATTTTTTTACTCATTCCATATCAACTAAGTTTACAAAGAATCAAATTCGAACTGACACATGGTGGTAAACTCGACTCACATCTACCACTCTAAAGACGCAGCCCATACCAAACTATCTACCAATCACTTTGCTGGTAGTCATTTCAATCAAGGTATTTCTGAAATTTTAAATTTCATTTTAGTGAGGTAATATCGATAATCATTGGTTTCTCAAAGCAATTTCTGTGTGTTATATTTTTTTAACATTTTACACCAAAATCTTGCGATAAAATTATATTACAATTATATTTTTCATTTAAACTAAACTAATTTTCAAAAACCTTTTCCACTTCAAATTTATGTAGCTCTCTCTTTGTAACGTTCTTTGAAGCTTTTGTCAATTCATTGGAAAATTATTAATGGCCTGATATGTGCTCCAATTTATTTATGGGGCTGATAGTCAATTGGATTTATTTCTCACAAACCCTCCATTATTGACATAGTTTGAGGCTTCAAAAATTCATTGCAAACATGTTTGAATATTTTGCATTTCCATGAAGTGTTTTTTTCTCTTGTACACTATTTCTCTCTATTGTATATAATGTATCTCAAAATCCTTTCTTCAAATGTTAAGCCAACATGTTGATTAAAAAGGTTTTAAATAAAGTGACAACACATACATGATGTCAAACTAAGACTTTTATGACAACATAAAAGAAACTTACGAAATAGAACCACTGAATTTTTTATATGTAAACATTTTGATATTAAAAAACTCACAAAGTAAAATTCATAAATTTAGATATTGAAAAGAATCTAAACAAGATTATAGAGAGAAGTTCACGTGAAAGAACAAACAATTTTAGAGCAAACTTCAAAGCATCCTTTAAAAACCTTTAGGCACCAAATTTAAGGTCAAAATATTTAAGGAAGGGAAGGTTTAAAAGGATTTGGAGATCAAACACCCTTAAGGTGCTTGATTTCCTATGAGACACATAAAGCCCATGAATGTGCTCTAGACCTCAACATTGCTAACAAGGTAACAATATCACAGGAAGAATCACATGGAGAGGAAGGTGAGTCCGAAACAAGAAAAACATTAATGTTGCAAACACATTTACAAATGAAGTGCCAAAAAAGGAACAAAATGTGAGGCCTAAGAGGCAGGGATATAGAGGATTTGGAAATCATTTGGTATGAACTTAAATTTTCTAGAAACTCTATTTCACTTGTATTCCTATAATTCATCCTTATAATACCTCTTGGTTAAAAAATGATCAAAATATGTTGATAGAAAATAATCAAATTCCAGAATCAATCATACCAATCAATGCATCGAAATCGTAGTTGGATTCAACCAACAAGGGCCTTGTGTTAGGTCTCTTGAGGCCACGGAAGTATAGGGATTGTGTCATGTGCAGTTGGAATACACAATCAACAAAAATGGCGAGAACTCGTACAATTCTTTGTGTCTCCTCGACTTCTTTCTCCCTTAGCCTTGAGGAGAATCCATGGAAAACAATGCTATAAACATGAAGCAACAATGTATCGTCATGATGTGTATCCATCAAAGACCTCGATTCTGTTTTGAAAACGAACTTGAAATAAGTAGTGATACCTATCAAAATTCATGATTTTGGGTGACCCATGGGGTTCTTTATGGAGCTGAATCCATTTCCACATCAAAAAATGATTCAAGCACTCCAACATTCTGAATTTTTTAAAAAACATCACCGGATTTCGACAAGAAATCTGTCAACCGGGTAAATTTCTGGCATCGATAGATAATACCATTGGAATAAGCCACAATAATAGCTCACCATGCACCTTTAAAAAAAAAATTAATTATAATAATAAATATATCATTTGCGAGTCACAAACATGTTTTCTTAAGACGACAATGTGATTGAAATGTTTACCTATTGTAAATGTATTTTCGCTATGTGATGGCCGAGTTGGAACTAGCTTCTCCATTTTTTGAAATATAATGCCAATGGCCTTGATCTCCATCTCTTAAGGCCTTTCCGTTACGATCACAATAGTGTAAAAAAGAACCTGCAGTATGCATTCACATTATGTAAAATTAAATAGGGTGAAATGTTAACATGTAAAATTGTGAAAATCTTGATTATTATTTTGAAATTATATATTCAAAACTAAACATGGTGTAAGATTTGGAGTTTTTTTTTTATTGCAGATTTGTGTGCATGTAAAGTTTTAGTAAAAATGAATATTTGTTTTACATCGTTCTCGTGAATGTAGTTAAATTTATTTAGTTATTTGTATTTTATAAATAAAAAATTATGATTATTTGTGTTATTAAAAGTATTTTTAGAAGTTAGGAAACTTATTTCAAATTCTAAAATTTAATTATGAGCTTGTTTTTGGCTTTATTCTTGGGGAGATGATATTCCAAAATATTATATTCCTTCGGTGTATCTTTGCACATTTTGGGGAAATTGCTAGTTATATATATATAGTAAAACTAAATCAGTTTTAAATGCCAATTTAAATTATGTTTCAACAAAATTGTAAAATGATTACTATTCATACAGATTTTGGTGTCAATAAAAAATGATCACTTAGAAGATACTAATACCTACCACAAACTGAACTATGCAAAATTGAAGATCTACCAAGTGGTAATGCATTTCCTAAAGAGTCTAATGAAGTGATTGCGTCTAAGTTCACACTACATGGATCATCCTTCAAAATATTTATATTTAAGAAGTTTGTAGAAAAATCTAGATATTTTAGACTTTTAGAAAATATTGGAATTATATAATCAATAAAACTAATCTCTAGATAGATCTTAGAATTATATTTACTGAAAATTATTAGAAAATTGAGAGACTTCCTCTTAACTTTCTTAGAATTATCTCTTAAATTCTAGAGTCCTCCAATTATGAAAAGGAATATAATAAAGATGTTGAGGCAAATAATAACCTTTGAATTCTTGTTCATAAATCAACTTTTTGTTTATAATTAGCACAACTACATTAACAAATGTGATTAATATACAGTGAAGGAATATATCAATCACATGCACGACCACACTATTAAATGTAGTTTATGATGATGATGATGATGATGATGATGATTATTATTATTAGCATTAACCATTAATAAATATTAATAATAATTAATTAAATAATTTTAACTTCATTTATTATTAATTAAATCATTAAATAATTCATTCATTATTAATAATCAATTAATTAATAAATAATAATAATAATTAACTAATTATTATTATTATTTATTAATATAAATATTATTAATTAAATTAATATTATTAATATAGATATTGTTAATTGGGATTATAAATAGATGGTTTTGATATGTCAAATAAGAATAGGAATAATAAGAATAATAAAAGTCCACGTTGGTCGGTGAGCCTAGTGATAGGAGACTATCCATCACGGTTTGGAAAGCACTTGTTTACTATAATTCAGGGTGAGTAGAGCGACAAGAGGTTATTCTCTAATGTTATGACCTGAATGTTGAACTATTGACCCTACTTGCATGTGGCCTTTACGTTTCAACTCGATGCATTCCACTAGGGTGAGGGGGATGGCATGGAAATAATATTAAACCCAAGGGATTAATATTATAAAGTCAAGGTACATAAATCCTAAGAAAAATATTATAAACCCTAAAAAAATCATGGTTGACCATGGTTGATTTTCATATTGAGGTAATATTTGTCACAATGTGACATTAAACCATGGTTGACCATGGTTCATTTTCATATTAAGACAATCATTGTCACAAATCGATGTTGCACCATGGTTGATCATGGTTGAGCATGATTGATTTTCATATCAAGAAAATCTTTGTCGCATTGCAACATTAAACCATGGTTGATTTTCATATTGAGAAAATATTTTTTACAATGTGACGTTGGACCATAGTTGACTATGGGTGATGGTGATTACAAACCCAAGGGATTTATATTAAATCCAATGATTTATATTACAAACCCTATGAATAATATTACATATTAGGAAAATGACCCCTTATATTAATAAACATAACAGATCAATATTATAAACCCAAGGGATTAAGCATGTTTTATTTTCATATCGAGACAATATTTTTCATGTTGTTACGTTGGACCATGGTTTATTTTCATATTGAGAAAATCTGTCACAATGTGACGTCAGACAATGATTGACTATTGTTGAGCATGAGTATAAACCCAAGGATTTATATCATAAACCCTATGAATAATATTACAACCTAGGAAAATAAGCTCTTAGATTACCAAACCCGGTGGATTATTATTATAAACCCAAGGTATGAATATTGGAAACCCAAGAGATTATAAACCCAATGGATTTGTCACAATGTGATATTGGACCATGGTTGTGCATAGTTAACCATGATTATAAACCATGAGATTTATATTAAACCCTAGGTTTAATATTATAAATATTATGAATAATATTATACCCTAGAAATATGAACCCATATATTTAGAAACCCAAGGGATTGATATTATAAACCCAATGGATTAATTCTAAAACTGCAAGGTATTATAAGCCTAAGGGAATATTAAACACAATGGATTAATAATATAAACCCTAAGATAAATATAATAAACACAAGGGAATAATAAGCCTAAGGGAATAATATTAAACCCAAGGGATAACTATTATAAAACCAAGGTATATAAAACCTAAGATAAATATTATAAACCCTAAAATAAACATGGCTAACCATGATTGACTTTCAATTGACACAATCCTTGTCACAATGCAAAGTTGGACTATGGTTGACCATGGTTGAGCAAGGTTGATTTTCATAAACAATACAATGATGATTTTAAATTCGATTAATATTATAAACCATAATATTATAATTTATAAACACAATATTAATCCTTAATATTATAAAATCAATATTAAAAAGCTATAATATCATAGACTTAGTATTCTTGAGTTTATAATATTGATCATTTTGGTTTATTAAATTTTTTGGCTTATAATATTAATCCCAAAGGTTTATAATATTGATCGCTTGGGTTTAATATTATTCCGTTGGATTTATAATATTAATAATCCCCTCTTTTATAATGCCTTTGGGTTTTAAATATTAATGTTTGGGTTTTATATTATTCCCTAAACTTTATAATATTAATCTTTTAGTTTTTTAATATTAATTATTTGGGTTTATTAATATTTACCATTCTAATGTTAATAATCTTTTGGATTTATAATATTAATGACAAGGATTTATAATATTAATCTATTAGATTTTTAAGATTGATTTTTTCAATTCAAAATATTTATACCTTCACGTTATTAATCCCTTCGTTTATAAAAATAATAGTCTTTAACTTTATATATAATATTAAATTAAATTAAATTACCATATATATATAGTAATAGTAATAATAAATATTATTTTCTAGAAAATATCATTTAAATTACTCCCAACATATATTTATATATGCATATTTATTGTATATATTTTATCTATTAATTTTATATTTATATTTATATCTATATTTATATATTTAACATTGATATATAAAATCTCTAATATCAATAATAATATTTATACTATTAACATTAATAATATTTTACTGAATTTTTCTATTTTTTAGAATGGAAAAAGTGAACTATCAACTTTTGCTTCAGATAATATGGAAGTAGTTTCAATTTTTAAATGAAATTATTAACTTATACTTAAAAAAAGCCAAATCTAAACTTCATATATTCTATTTTTTTTTTTGCAATCCTTTTAAAATAATATGAATGAAAAATTATTGAAATTAAAAAAAATTATTATTAAATTTGTATTAAATAAATTTAATAGCTTTCAAACTTTTTATTAGTTTTAATTATATAATATCAATCTTAAAAATTTATATATTTGATATTGAATCTCTTATTTATTTTTTTTATTTTAATAATTCTATTATATTTTCAATTATTTTTTAATAAAATAATTAAAAAAATAATGAAAAAAAAAGTTAAATAATGCCATGTTTGGAGAAACAATAAAGAAAAAGTATTTGAAATATATATATATATATATATATATATATATATATATATATATATATAATAAAAAAATAATACCAATCTTTTAAAACCTGGAAATCTAAACAGATAATTTTGAGAACTACATTGTAGCATTGTATCATGGTGTGGTGAGTGTAGATATGTATGGTGGTGTCCTTATGTGGTGAGTGTAAATATGTTTGCACTAGCGTGGATATGCTTGACCATAACTTACAAACAATGAAAAACATTCCACATATATGCAATGAAATATTATATTCCATAATCTTTAATTATACTACAAGAATGAAATATGATCGGATTTGGAGGTTGGTCATTTAATAACTCTATTACATTCACAACCTCATAATTTGATAGATTTCCAAGCTCATAACGTTATGATGTAAAATATTATTCTTTAGTTTTTCATGACATGGAAACTTTTTCGACAAAACAATTGAAATTTCCCGTATCACCGTGACTAATACTATGAAGTTGAGAATCTATGTATTCGGCCACTGAAATCTTCTTGCCCTGTTCAGAAGTCCACGAATGAATCTAATTTCTATTTTCAGAATTATGATATATACGAAACTTATGAGTAAATTGTTCTCGAGGGTGACTGATCTCTCTAAACCCAATTCTTTAAGACGTTTGGTATCGGTATCTTGTAAAAATTTTGGGACTGGTAGTAATTGACGATTGCATATTTATCTCCAGCAACTCAAATTTGGGACAAGAAAGGCGGTTCGCCTTCGTCCTCAGGTTTGGTGCTGACTGTTATAGTTTCTCCATGATTCTTCAACTTCCGCGTTGGACAACGTAAGATTTTTCCACATTACAGAAAGATCAGTCTATTACTTTTTAAGCATATGTTGGTATTCCTAGGAAATTGAGTTTATGCATTTTTACTTAATTATCATTTTAATTCGTTTCAACTTAGTTTAATGTTCTAGATGTGAGAACAAATGTTTCCTAGGAAAGATTTACGCGCTTTTCCCTTAGTGAAAGAAAACGAGCAAATCTCCATGCTCTTGTGATTCTGAATTCGCAACGTGCCTCGAATACTTTTCCACATTTCCTGTTGCTCTCTCATATTTTTATCTATATTTATCTTCTTCGGTTATTGACTTAGTATGGACCAGCTTAGAGAATCACGGTGAATATAAGCTAGCTAGATACAATAATTGATTAATAATTTAAAGTCCTAAGTTTTTCACGGTGAATATAACCTATCGCAAACCTATAGCTGGTGCTACCAAATATTTTCGTAGTGCTCATCAAAAATTTTAAACTGTAGGTTTTCGAGGGGCCAACTACGTTATTTTGAGCCCCCAAGTGTTTTTTCAAAGATATTTAGTCCTTTTAATCCCATATATGGCAGCTAGAATCATATTTAGTCTAAGGGTACCGTTGAAAATCAAACCCTAATTTGCCTTGTTTACCTTAAAAACTGTAATTTCCATGAAACCCAGATTTTTATTTACAATGCGCAGGAAGGTTTTTGAGTGGTTTCTAGTGTTAGCCCAAGGTAGTTCAACATTAATAAAGTTTTTTGAAACATCATAGACTTGAAAATATGGGTCGATCAGGTCATGTGAAGTATTTTGAGCCCGATGGGATGTATTTTGAAGTGTATTCAGAGATGTTGACTATTTTAAGAAATATAGGAGGGGAACCAGTGTTTCAGAGTGGCAATCAACACAACGTGAGTTGGTGCCATGATTTCATATATTCATTTAATGGAATAAAACCAAGAATCAGAACCCTACAGTCCCAGTCACAAAGGAATCCATTGCAAAAGGAACAAGTACCAACTAAAGGAGAGAAGTGGTTAAAGAATAAATGGCAATACTCTATTTTTTATTCTTTTACTCATCATGTTCAATAGATATTCCAAGAATATGGTGATGAATTAAAAAAAAAAAGAGTTTTTTTTTGTTAGACCTGGGTTGATTTTAAAAAACCTCTTTCTTATTTTACCCATAAATCATGGTTTGGAAAATACAGAGGAATGTTTGAAGCTTCAAATTTTGTAATTTTGATTTTTTCCTATTTTAGTCATTGTTGTGAAATTGGATTTAACGGAAGATGATTTTTTATGAAATAAGAGAGGCTTTTGTTGGTAGAATACTCATTTACAAAAAACTCTTTGTGTTTTCTAACAAGTGTCATGGTTTGTAATATAAAAATGCATATGTGGAACTTATTTTTGAGAAATTTTCGAGATTAGTTTTTCTAAAAATAAATTCATAGAAAAATATTTATGAGCCATCTCATAAGTTAAAATTGGGGATTATATCTAACCATCTTTTTAATTATTTCAAACAATTCACTAAATCTCGTTCAAGAAGTTTCCATATCCATTTATTTTGGATCTTGAGTATTATTGTAATTAATACTTTCCACAAATTATAGATAACATATGTCGTATTTATATAAATTAAAAGTAAAAGGAGGACCAAGGGTTGGTTTTTTATGAAGAGACAACCATTGTCTCTGTGTTGAGAGATCTATTAATTTCCAGTTTTCCAAGCTCAAGAATATTTTTATCAGTAGCACAGAGATTCATGATTCATGTGATGGTATGTCTTAGTCTATATTTTCTACATGTTTCAGTGCTTCCTTCTTTGTAATATCATTTGAATGTAATGTATTTTGATATTTGAATCAGAATAAATGTTACAAAATCCATCATTGCTTTTGATGCTCTATCTCATAGATTCAAATATTTGCATTCAAATCTTCTGAAGCTACTTTAGGATTCAATACATATTCCCTATTGTAGTGGGTTGTTCTTCTAATTTCCTCTTTCAACTACAACGATGAAAAAGGTCCAGGATTTTCCATCTACCTTTCATTTGTCAATCCTAATTGGAAAGCCAATATTTTGGTAAATTCTTGTAAACCCTAACTTGTTGACTGCATTTACCAATGGAATATCTCTTTCATTCCCAACCAAACCCTTCCTCAACACAACTAAACTGAATATATAGCCACTATGTGAATGTACAGATAGTTGCTAAAAATTTAGTGATTAAACTGTCAGAGAGAACCCTCTTTGGATTGAAGGGGCTAGCCTTCAATGTATAAGTTTCCTTAAAAACGTTACCTTACAAAATTATCTCCTACAACGAGGAGGAAATTTCTAAGGTATAACATCTTAACGACCATAATGGGTATACAAAATTACATTTTACCCGAAATTCCTTTTACTGATGAGATCTGTATTCCTTAGGGAAAACAATAATTTTGACACAATTTTAGATTCTAATCACTAGTATGCATGTTGGGTCAATTTACTGCTGTAAACTAACGCACGTATTTATTATCAATTCGGGTTAGTGGAACTTAGAAGCATCCCCAAAGTATATGAGTTTCGGTTGTGATCAATTTAGAATATGGTTTATTAATGATTAGAGAAATGCATATGGGTGAAAATGTGAAGTTGGGTGAAAATTTTGTGAGAATCGTGGGCGGAAAACTTTTTTTCCACAATATTTCGACTGAAATTTTACGAATGTTTGGCCAAACTCGTTCTACCGTTTAGATTGACGACGTACTCACGGCGTTGGCAAACAGATTTTTGGCTGGATATGGGAAAACCGACAAAAAAAGTTCGGCCGAACTCATATTTTATAAATATATCACCCGCGAACGAGTCTCATTTTCTCACGTCTCAGTTCGCATAGTCTATTTTTCGCGGGTTTCTGTGGCACTATTGCTGCTGCTCTGTTGCTGATTTGGCACCCGTGAATTGATGCTCAGGAGTTGCGCCACTACTCAAGATTTTTTCCAGGTAAGTAATTGCTCCTTTATAGGTTATGAATCACTATAGTCCTGTAGAAAAAAACTGTAGTCCTATAGAAAACAACAGGTTTAAAAGAAAGCATAGGTACTTATAAAAATTAAATTGAATGTTGGATTTGCATAGGTCCTTATAAAAATTAAATTGAATGTTGGATCTGCGTATTATAAATGATCCTTCAAGCGTAGGTGTTGGATCTGCGTATCCCTCAAGTAGTCATCCCTGCCCTTGAACCAACCTACTCTTCTACCACTCGCCTGTCTCTTTCCTTGAAGCCGGGTGTTTGTTTTCGGTGCTTGTACTCAATTGACGTTTTCAGTGAATTTATGTGTTGAGTAGGTAAATCCCCTCTGCGGACAGAGGCGATCCCTACTAGCCCAGCACAGGTCTAGCAACAATCATCAAATGCTACAGCGCAAGTTCCTAATTGCGAATAAACAGACCAACGATGGAGGCCTACCTGGAATCCAGTGCTATGATTCGTAGAAGAGACAGCGTTCCCATTCCTCAGCTTCGGCAGATCACGATCCCCACAATCTCCGTGAATGGACACCTGCACATGCAAGAAACAATACAAATACAAGCATAAAATCCAGAATACGCAACTATATATCAGTTAGAAAGGATATAACTCATAATTATCATAAGTGAAAGACAGAGTGGAACCATAACCAGTAGTCATTCATTAATAAGCAATCGAAAGAGAGTACAACCAATGTTCTAACGCTGAGGTCTCCTTCGGAAGGGTCTCCAATCGTACACGTCTCGCAAAGCCTGCCAGGGATGGGACAAGCCTCTCTTAGAGTCTCTCGACGATAGTCTCCTTGCTCGAGTTTGGCCTTAAGGGAAAAATGAGGGCTCTTGCAGCATGAAGGCTCTTGGGAATTTGAGAACTTAGAGATTCAAGGCTTAGGCACTTCAAGACTAGCTTGCAATGGAAATGGGCAAGCTTTTATAGATGGAGGAAGGGGAGTTGGGATCCCTATGATTGTGGGATTGGCCCTATCTTCAAGGAAGCTTCCATGAGAGGTGGAAAACCACTTCCCCTACATGGAATTCCCGGAGCCAAACCTCCCAACTCAAGATAGATAGCAGTTTCTGAGTCTGTTGAAACGAAACTTCTGCCATTTTATTTAAAAAACACTCCTTAAATTGGCTGGCGCGACTGTGACTCTGGGACAGAGCGCCAGTTGGCATGGCCTCTTTGTAGGATTTCCCCATTGACGCGAGCTATGAACTGGCTACCCGCGCCAATGAAAAAGGAGGTGTTTTTATGGTTTTTTGCAAGGAGATGTTTTCAGGGAAATTGAAGCTCATGTTTAGAGGAATGCAATGATGAGGGTTTCAAGGCATAATACTGCCCACAGGTCACAGAATAGGCCCTCCAATGTGTGGGACGGGGAATGGTAGGGACGGTGACAAATTACTGTGTAACAGATGCCCCCTAAAGCATGAGGCCCGAGAGAGAGAGGGGTGAAATTCTTTACGAGAACGTGTCCAACTGAAACTCCGCCGTTGGAAAAAAACCTGCGTGGAGATATACAACTTATATCTCAAGTACATGATGTATATGTGGTATGGGCGCAGCCATCCATAACAGAGTATACAATAATACAGATCCAAGGTATGGACGCAGCCATCCAATGAGGATCAATAAATAGACTCAGGTATGGTCACAGCCATCCAGTGAATGAGTCATGTAAATAATCATAATAATCCACAAAATCGCAGCCTGGATTACAACAGACACAATCCAGGGTCTTGCGCTCCATCTCGACCCGAACAAAGTACAAGTTCAAGCATGTGAATATGTGAGCTGAAGTCAAACATGCAAGAACATCGTCTGATTACCAGCCAATGATGAAAGCTATTAACAGACGCGAGAGGGACCACCAATAATGACAATGGTCCTCAAGGTACTATAGGTACAATCTACGGTATGTGAATCAATGAGCTGGTGTCGAACACCCGCAGAATCATTCGATTGGAGGCCAATGATGAAAACCTCTCGTCGAATGCGAAGAATCTGCCATTGAGGCATGCAGGCTCCAAGGTACCAGAAGGAGTCTCTACACTAGCTTCCCGGATAATGAGCTAGAGTCGATGGGAAGTGACCTTGATCGAAGGTGGGCCATAGTGTTTCCCACATCATCGACGCGAGACAGAGGAACATGATGTTTTGTTGTGAATCAGGATCAAATGAGAATTAGAGGGAGGTTGATATCTGCAGAGGTCAACTTCTCTTGAACATATAATGGCACGACAGTGGATTTGGCAGCATTTGACATCAACGGATTAGAGGTCATGGTGACGAGGCAAAGAAGCAGATGAGAGGTCAAAATGATTACCCAAACCCACAGAGGCAAGTGAAGATCGAGATGAGATGTCCCCAACCCGACACGAATGCAGACAAGTGCCATGTTCAAGAGCGACATACTGCTGACACGCCAATGATTATGGTTCCAGTTTCCCCACCATGCTTGGCGAGTACCTCTTTATTTTTACACAAGCTTGAAGAGGATACCATATGCTTGTCATATAAATCCGCCCTTTGGGCGAATCCATCATAGTACATTTAATGAGCCCTAGGAAGGAGAAACTCGAGTAGCGTCATTATGACTGAATCCGATGTCATCAGGGTTTAACGAGTCTGACAGAGGAAGAACTCGGTGTCTTTTCATATTTAGAGAGTTTGAAAAGACAGCAGAAAAAAAACTCCAACAGTCCCTTGAGAAATTATCTCAACCAAAGGAGTCTAAGATAGCATGGAATATCTTAAGAAATTTTCTCTCATCTATTTAAATTGTAACTCTAAATTATTTTAATAAGAGAGAATGACGAGAATGCCATGAGGCTGAAGCTCTTTTCTGCCCTTGTTTTGTCTGGTTTTGTATTTGTGTTTTCTGCAATCTGTTTCTAAGTTAATTATTTTTTCTACATTTGCTTTCCTGGTCAAATTTGTTTCCGCTTCTTTGCATTCATCTTGGTGAATCAAATTGAGTCATTGCATTTATTGAGTGATCGTCCTCTCTTTCGTTCAGTTTCGCTTTGTGTTGCTCCAAGCCTAGATCACATGACTTGTCTGAGTCTCTTTGGAGATTCTTCTTCGTTTTGAGGGATTTCGTCATCGGTTTGAGTCTTGATCGTGTTTGTTTGAGTTGAGTGTACTTGTTTGGTTTCAGCTCTGTCTTAATCATTCTCAAATTGATGTCTCCATTTGTTTTTCATTTATTTAGTGCATTTTCTCTAATATATTGAAAAAAAAAAAATTTCTTTTTCATTTTGATTGGCATAGTGAAAATTGAAAACTCTTTCGCATTACTAGTGTTATATAATTCTAGAGAAAAGTTTTCCAGTTTCATTAGCTTGCATTGAAATCGATAGAGAATGTTTTTGTGTGTTCATTTCACTATCATTTGAAAGTTCTCAACTCTCCCTTAGATAGCTCTTCATTGAACAAAATGAAGTTTTGTGGCATGTAGTTTGCATCTAGAGGTTTTATGAGATCCAACATTCGATAAGGCCTTGAAATTGAAATGTAAATTGAAGATCAACTTTAAAATTTACTGAATTAACCTAAGTTGGAATTGAAACTTAACGGAACATCTAGTAGTCTAAGGTAGAGACGTCTTCTGGCGTCTTTAAGCCTAGTAGCTATCACTCACCATCTGGCTACAAATAGTGCTAGTACAGACTTGTGCTCCCCGTACTATCGAGTATATAAATGGAGACCCCTCTAGGTTGTAATCCTTTTATCCATAGGAAGCCGAGTCTACCGCCTTGTAAACGTGATACACCGAACACAACATTATGGGAGACTACCTGCACATACGTTAAGTCCTTGGTTGATTTCTCTTTCATTTTTAGCAAGGTGTATATGGTAGTTCACGGATATCTAGTACACCCATTTACCTAGATTACTAGAGCAGTCACTTTGATCTTTACTGACTCTTTTAACTGAAAAGATCATCGATCTCTTGTCCTTTCAACCTCATGTCCAACCTAAAAGGGATAGAGTCACCTTTTGCTTGTTTCTCGACTCTTAAAATATGAAACAACAGAATCTGGTTTCAGTGTCTTAAAAATTAATCACCCACGAAATATTCCTAGTTAGAATTTTTGTCCTTAGTTTTTTATTTCGAGGTCGTTTCCGATGACAACTTTTACGGAGTTCAATAACCAAGGAATCCCCTCCGATGGGAATCTTGGTCCTTTTACTGCTTTTGGAAATGTTGGTCCTCCTTATATGGCAGCATTGTCCCTTCGTGGGTTAACTGTTGGGTTGCCTGTTTGGTTGTTTTCAACCTCTGTGGTACCGAATGTCCCTGCTACTGTACAATCAATTCCTCCGCTTGAACAACGTCATGTTGATTCCAAGGTGGATCTCTCCCCTTCTTCGCCTGTTTCTACGTCCTCCTCTTCTACTTCGCCTGGTGAAATTCTAGATTCGAGTAACCAGGTGGCTAAGAAGAAGAAGAAGAATACAAAGAAGAAGAAGTCCGATAAGAGAGAGGCTAAGGCTACAGCTACTGCTTCTAAAACATATACTCTTAATAAGCCTTCCAACCCTCCACGGAAAGCCAAATTCCCTTGCATGTTGTGCACAGGAGGCCATCTTTTTCGAGACTGCCCTGGAATTCCCAAGGTGCTCGAAGTATGGTCCAACGGTCTTCCGCCGTTGCCTTTGGCTTCCGGGAGTCAGGTTGGGGGCACGTCTTCAGCTAACACTGGTAAGACTCTTAAGAAACAGGGTAAGCTTGCCAATCCCTGTAAGTTGTGTGAAGGGAACCATGCCATTCACCTTTTTTTGTATATGGATGAAGCCAAAAGAGTTTTGGACAGCTCGACTGTCTCTACACCATGCCTTTCAGCTGGTTACAAGTAGCTTTCTTTAAGTCCTTCACTAGCAAATTCAATGATTAGTCAAGAGTCATCCTTGCTTGATCTCGCTCCCTCGGAAATTCACCATCATGAATCCATCCCTGACCAACCATTGGTCGTGGGATCGGTTGAGCTGGCCCCGTCTGCAGTGCACCAGGTATTTTCTGTTGAGAGTGGATCTCACATCCCTAATGTTCTTCTTGTTTCTTTAGATTCCTCAGACTTGGAGAAATATTCTCCTATCCCTGTACCTCTAGAAGCTACTCCTCCGCCTCCCATGATGGAGGTCCCAGAGGATACTCCTACTGCCTCCATGATGGAGGTGGCGGAAGATGCTCCTTCTTCTACCGTAACACCAGGGGAAGACCATCTCGGTTCGATGGTAGCCCCTCCAAGTAGTTTGGTCACCTCCTTTGATTGGGTTTGATTCACAGGCTATCACCTTCCTTCTTATGTGCCTTTTGAGGTTACAGTACAGACCTTTGATCTAGTCATACCCAACACTATTATAGATGAAGGCACGTCTGTTAGTATTTTGTCTTAAACTACTTGGCAAGAATTTGGTTCGCCTCCACTTATTCCTGTTACCCAGAATATGTTGGCGTTTAACAGAGGAACTAGTCAACCGTTAGGGTTCCTTTCAAAGTTGCCTGTTACTTTGGGAGGGAAAATTATCCATATGGACATCATGGTTGTTCCTGGCCCCTTGGACTTTAATTTACTCTTGGGTTGCGATTATACTTATGCCATGGGAGAGCTTGTCTCCTCCCTCTTTTGTGTGATGTGTTTTCCGCACCAAGGTCAGATCGTGACCATCGATTAGCTTGCATTATTTGGTCATAATATGGTAGCTAGCCCACCATCATCCCTGCTGGATCTTTATCCACTGGTTGTGTCATCCCTGCCGCATTTCAATTATGTGGCTACCTGTCATGTGCCCGTATTCAGTGATAGTGCCGTTGTACATCGTGTGCTGGGGGCATTGGGTCCAGACTTCCAAGATGTTTTCCTTCCATTGGATGGGAAACCCTTGGAAGCTATGACTTCTTATTCATTATGATGAGGTCTGTCGGAGCATGGTTCATCTGCTTGTTTCAAGCTCTTTAAACCATGAAACAAGGTCTGTCAGAGCATGGTTCATCTGCTTGTGTCAAGCTCCCTAAAAATGAAACATGGTCATTCCGAGGATGGTTCGTTTTCTATGTCAACCTCATTAAAAAATGAATTCGGATCTGAGGACGGTTCGTTTACTAATATCAACCTCGTCAAAAAATGAATTAGCTCACGAGGATGGTTATTTTAATTTGTCAACCTTGTTAAAACAATGAAACACATTCCCTCTTCAATTCGAGTCTTTGATTATATCGCATAAAATCCCAGTCGAGTCTTTCACTTGAACTCATAATTTGAACCTTCACTCCATTTTTCATATGGACTGAAGCTTGGGGGGCATGTACCTTGAATTGAGTCACCATGTTGGGGGCATGCTTACTTTTTCAAGCATAGTTTGTTTCCGTTTCAAGCTTGTGTAAAAATGAAACCGGTTTCAAGCATAGTTTATCTTTGTTTCAAGCTTGTGTAAAAATGAAACTAACTTCAAGCAGAGTTTCCTGATTTTTCAAGCTTGTGTAAAATTGAAACCATTCTTATTTTACCTCTCGTGATTGCCATTTTATCAGCCCATTTTTCCAGATGAGCCTTGGTTCTCTCATTCCATCATCCCCATCTACTCGGCCAATCATACGCCCTCACTTGATTGTTTTACCCATTCCTGAGGAACCGCTGTGATAAGTGGTCTTGTTAGCCATCCTCTTGAACTTTACTTGTTTTGAGTAGTTCCACCATCACCAGAACCAGTAGCTACCCTTAATACCACTCGTTCCTCTAGGAAGAGTCACCTTTTAGCTCTTTTCTGACTCTCTAAAATTGAAAATATTGCCGAGATGCTTGTCGTTTTGAACTCGTTAAATGGTTGCAAAACGATGTCTACCTAGTATATGTTTAACCCTTTTTCAGGCTGGGATAGATTATTTACGAAAAATGAATACCTTAGCCTATCGCGACTAAGAGGTTCTCTCAGACATATTTTTCTATCTTTTCGAATCTGTGAGACTACCTACGAAAAGGGACTACTAAAGTTTTCTTTTCTGCCATCTTTTCAAACTCTCTAAACATGAAAATATGTTGAGTTCTTCTTTTGTCAGACTCGTTAAAACTGATGACATCGGACTCTGTCATTATGACGTTATTTGAGTTCCTCCTTCCTATGGCTTGTAAAATGTACTAGGTTGGATTTGTTCGAAGGACAAAATTATATCGCAAGCACATGCTATCCCCTTCAAGTTTGTTTCCAAAAATAATTAGGGTACTCACCAGAAATGGTGGGGGAAAACTGAACCAGTATCATAGTCATGTCGGCAGTATGTCACTCTTGAACATGGCACTTGTTTGCATTCGTGTCGGGTTGGGGACATCTCATCTCATTATCTGCTTGCCTTTGTGGGTTTGGGTAATCTCTTTTGACCACTCATATACTCTTTGCCACGTCACCATGACCTCAGATCCCTTGATGTCAAATACTACCAAATCCAATGTCGTGCCACCGATATGTTAAAGAGAAGTTGGCCTCTGCAGTTTTCAACCTCCCTCTGATTCTCTGTTGGTCTTGATTCACAAAAATTTTATCCCTCTGTCTCGTGTCGATGATGTGGGAAACATTATGGCCCACCTTTGATCTAGGTCACTTCCTGTCGACTTCAGATCATTATCCAGGAAGCTAACCTAGAGACTCCCTTCAGGTACCTTGGAACCTGCATGCCTCAATGGTAGGTTCTTCACATTCGATGCAAGGTTTTCATTATTGGCCTTCGATCGGATGATTCTGTGAGTGTTTGACGCCAGCTCACTGTTCACATTCCATGGATTGTACCTCTTGTACCTTGAGAGCCAACGTCATTATTGGTGGTTCCTCTCGCGTCTGTTAACAACTTTCATTATTGGCTGTTAATCAGATGATTTTCTTGCATGTTTGACTTCATCTCACATATTCGCATGCTCGAACTTGTACTTTGTTCAGGTCGAGATGGAGCGCAAGACCCTGGATTTTTTCTGATAAACATCCAGGTTGAGGGTTCTTTGTGGATTATTATGATTTATTACATGAATCTTTTGATTGGATGGTTGTGACCATACCAGAGTCTACTTATTGATCCTTATTTTACTGGATGGTTGCGCCCATGCCTTGGATATCATTTTGTACACTTTATTATGGATGGATGCAACCATACCACATATCATGTATCAGAGAAATCAATTGTATTTGTATTCGCAGGTCTTCCGACGGCAGTGTTTTCAGTTGGACGCACTCTCATAAAGCATTTCACCCCTCCCTCTCTCTCGAACCTCATGCTTTAGGGGGCATCTGTTACACAACATTTTGTCACCGTCTCTACAATCCCTCATCCTGTACATTGGATGACTATTCCCGTGACCTGTGAAGAGTTAAATGTCCTGAGAACACCTTGATGGCATCCTTCTGCATAAGGGCAAGAATTCTCCTCAAGAACATTTCCTCTGGAAAACCATGAAAACCCATGTTTTGGCATTGGTGCGGGTAGCCAGTTCATGCCTCGTGTCAATGGGGAAAATACACACTAGTGGGTGCACCAGCTGGTGCTCTGTCCCTGTGTTCTGCCCATGCCAAGCCTTTTAAGGATTTTTTTTTAAAAATATAAGGCTGAATTTTGATTCTAACAACTTCAGAATGGATCATCAAAAAGAGGTTAGGTTGTTTGGCTCCGGATCTCCCTGTTTAGGAAGTGGTTTTCCACCTCTCATGGAACCTTCCTAAGAGATAGGACTATCCCCTATGATTATAGGGAAGCTAACCTCTCCTTCTCCCTCTATAAAATCCCGCCCTCTCCATTTGCTAGCTAGCTAAAATTTTGGGAAGGAAATTATAGCATAGTGAAAATCAAGAGCAAAGTTAAGGAGAACCCTATGAGAGAGAGAGTTTTGTCATATACCCGATGAGCTTTGTGAGACATGTCCCGCTGGAACCCTGTCGAAGGAAGATCACGACGCCAGAGCATCGGTTGTAATCATTCTCTCGTATTTTAATATACATGACTCTACTATTGGTTCCATGATTGTTTTTGTCCATTATATAATGCAACTTCATTCATTCCTCTCTGATTAATCGATAGTTATAAAGTGTGAAATATTACGTTGCATGTTGTCTCTCTTCTTTGCATGTGTAGAGGTATCTGGATGCAGCGAGCTCACGGATCGTGACCTGTCAAGATAGGAATGAAAGCACCACTTCTTCTTTGAAAAAAATAGCGAAGGAATCACGGTAAGCGATCTATCGCGATTCTACCCTTTGTAACTAGGAATCAATAACTTTGCATGTTTCAATTGTTGCTAGACCCACTCTAGGGCTAGTGGGATTACCTCTATCCACAGAGGGGATTTACCTCCACAACACTCATGAATCCGCATATTGGTTTCATCATTATCTAGAAAAGAGTTTTGATAGATCAACCCATTGGGTAGTGTCGTGCACAAGGTCAAATAGATGGAGTGCTTAACCTGATAGTGTAGGGTTACCCCTGTGGGTGAGGTGAAGATGTCCCTATAATCCTCTATGAACTTCTCCATCTACTATTGCCATGTGGAGGAGCCATGTATGGAGGCCATGGATGTGGCCCAAATATTCTTATTTCCTTAAGGGTGAATCATAAGGAAGACATATTTCTCGGTCTAGAAAATGATCTTACTGCATTGCTTCGTAGAGATCAATGAGATGGCAGTAGGCAGTGCTACCTCTAGTAGCATGTATAATTTATTGCCCAAGGAAATAATAATAGTGTGAGGCCTAGAATCATATATAGGATGAAACTTCCAAAAGTATGGTTGACCTAATAATACACCATAAAATTCAAGAGGAGAAACATCTCACAGTACCTCATATGTGAAGCGCTTGATGATGTAGGGAAGGCAACGCTGTTAACTAATGTAGATATCTCGCCCTTGGTGAAGCCACCTGATGGTGTATGACTGTGGGTTTCATGAGGTGGGTAGGTCCAACTACTTGACGACCTCTGCTGAAATGAGGTTCTTTTGGATTTCTTTGTGGACAATGAACTACAACGAGGAACCCTTCACCCACATCTGTGAGTGGAAGATTTCATCCCCCTCCTTTGGATCTTCGGGATCAATCTTCTGCATCTTGGTGGTGGCAATGGTGGAATTGGGTTTGATTCCCTTTGTCATTATCCTTTTTCGGGTTCTAACTAAGAGTCAAAACACACATCTGATTTAGAAGCCTTTAGCTCGGCCACTCGTGATTGCCTGGCTCGACAGTCACTTATGTGTGAGTGGGGCTCTTATGGATCTCACAACATTTCCATGTGTCTTTCTTTGTCTTCGTGGTGTTTTTCTTTGCTTACGACTTCCGCAGGTTGTCCTGGGTCACCCCACCTTGGATTTTTCCTTTGTTCTGCACTTTGGGGGTTCCTTTCCATTGCTTCAGATTCACAAATCTAAATTATCACTTCTTCTGTTTAAATTTCGGCACGATCTTAAAATGGAATCGATATGCAGTGCCAAGCAAGGAGATGTCTAGGAACTCCATCTCATCCTGGATGTAATGATGTAGACAACTATAGTATTTGAGTACCAAATTCCACTAAGAATCCTTGATACCCAACTTCCTTCAACAGGTATGCAAAATATTTGTGACCTACGACACGTATTAGTCCCTTCACTACCACAATGTGCTTCACTTTATGTATTTATCTTCATAGCTCCTAACGAGGTAATATTATTCCTTGATGCCATCTCAAAAATAATTTGAAGAGCGTGCGGCTAAAAACAATGAGGCTCTCGTCCTTCTATTTACAGTAGGTTTTTCACCAATCGTTGGCATGGGGGGAAAATTTGAGAAGTGAAAAAGTAATACTTTCCCTATTTGAAAAGTCATGAACTGAAAATATCCTTCCAAAATATTTAACCATCTATCTATGACATCTACATCTATTTCGCCTTAAAATATGGGTATGTAAAAGTTTACTTGTACCTTAAAGGGAGTGGTGCCTCTAGAGTAGTTATTGGATGAAGATGTGTCACCTGTGGCTAGTCGCCAAAGGATCTAGGAAAATTTATCCATCATCGCATTTCTCTGTCTCTCAAGGGTTTCTTCGAGCAATATTTTGAAAGGATCTCCTGCTCTCTCATATTTATTTTCTTCTGCCATGGGAGGTCATTGAGGTTTGCAGGGATGGGCTTGAAAATGTTCAACCAGTTCGAACCCTAACTCCTTATACTCTCACCTCGTTGAGGACATGCAAAGAAAAACAGAGAAAGAGGAGACCGCTCTGATACCACTAATCCAGAATTATACAGGAACACAACAAAATATAGGTACAAACATAAAATGGGGAGATGCAATAGAAATAAAACTTCATTTCATGAATATCAAAGAACCGAAATATGCTTACTTACAAAATGGAAATAAACTAGCTCGAGCGATGGCAGATTATCTCCGAGAAGAGATGTGGATTCTACATGCCTCTCAACTTTGTTATAAAGAGGCTCAAGGGAATTTTTATTATTTAACAATAAGGGAAAACACTAAGCAACGAAAACCTTAACCACAAGAGATGGAACGCCAAAATGTTTTGGGCCCTGTTTGTGTTAGTTGGGAAGTGAACTTCCTAGGGTCATAATTTTGTCATATGAACTCATTTTGGTGCGTACGATGCCTCGTTGGAAATATCTCTTCGAGTAATACAATATTTGTGACAGTACTTAACCTATTACAGACTCAAAAAAACATCGTTTAGGGGGTAAAAACAGCTGTAGAAGTTTATGAACCAAAAAATTGCTAAAAATAGTAAATGCTCCTATAATCAAAGAAAGTGATGAAACCAACTAGAGGTCTAGGTGGAATATGCGGGTGACCACCAATATCCACCTGGATCAATTGTGGGGAACAAAATTATCCTCCCAACTGATGAGAAACACTACTCTCTACTAAATTTCCCCTCGAGCTATCTTCATAGATTCATGAAGAGGTTCAGAGCAGATACCTCAACTAGTCTAACATATCACTTCTCAGGTCCCAACCAGATTTAGTATAGGGTTTTTAAACTAAGTGCACAAGCTTTAGTCGAAGTTCCACTAGCCAACCAGCTCAAGAAATCCTCTTTTGGCAGTGTCCATAGTGTCGAGTTAGAGGTATTATGTTTGCAATCTCTCCTTCAAGGTTGCCTTAGGTTGTTATTTCTTCTGTATTGTCTTCCTTGTCCCTTATTGAGATGTTTATTTGTAGGAAAAAGATCTTGGGAAAGAAATTGTCTTTTCCTGTAACTGTCTTTCCACTATTTTCGAATATGAAAATTCTTTGAGCATTACTTCCACCGTAATTTTATGGCTCACTATTTAAATTTTTGTATTAAAGGAAATTGAAAAAAAAAACATGAATGTCCAAAGTCTACTTAGCAACTTAACAAAATACTTAAATATTTACACATTTATCCAGAGATATTACTCTATAAATAAATTTTAATTAAGAAAATATAACTAATAAAAAATAACAATATATCTGAATTTAATAAAAATGTAACCATTACAATTTTATATTATTTAAATTAATGTTCACAACTTACAAATAATTTTCAAGAAAAAATATAAATTATGACTAATCTAAAAGAATATTCAAAACAAATCCAAAGAAACTTAACTATTTTAACAAAGCACAAAAAACTTAACTTTTCTTTTATCTCCAACAAGTGTATATACTATATTATATACTATCAATAAAATAATTAAACACAATAAATCCAAATAACTAACGTGGTCTCCCACAAATGTATTAAGAGATTAATATTAGTTAAAAACTAAATGGAGGTAAACCAAAATGCATCACAAACCACGTAACAAAGAAAGCTATTGATAGGCATCAAAGAATTTTGTACTTGTTGCAAGACACATTTAAGATCAAAGTAAGAGATTCAACATTGTCTCAATGAATGAAAACTCAAAAATCGAAATAGCATGTGCCATTTAAGAAATTGCAATTAAATTTTACAAATACATAGTAAATAAGGGAGGTTGCATCATAGCTAGTCCCTACCGTTCTATAAGTAAATGCTTGAGAACAATAATAAAACCAAAACTATGTAAGTAAATGCTTGATAACAACCATAAAACCAAAACAAAAAATAAGTTCTATTACCGAAGAGAAAGGCTCTAATTGCATCCTTCCATTACAGGGATCGTGAAGTTATCCCCTGCTCGATGTTATTTATTTCACTCATAATGGTGGGATTCACAAAAAAAAACCCTAGACAAAAAAAGAAGTGGTGCCCAGGCTTCTCTATAATTAGGGAGATATTGTGATTATTTTTCATAGTAAAACGTATAAGTAGTCTATAAGCTTATACATTGTTCAACATGATTACGCTGGTTATGCTTCCTCCTTGTATCTATCATCCTTAATACGTATCATTTGATACATATAGTAAGATGAGGTATTCTAGAGTTAGTTGTTCCATGCCACTCAACCAGTACTAGTATTTACATTAAAAACCTATGATTGCGGTGCAGTACTACTCTTTTCCCATATTATGTCTCTTATATAAATAGAGAAAGCCAATAGTTTGTTGTACCTACTGAGCTTTATTAATAATACAACTAAATGTTTTTCATAAATACCTGACTGCTGCTATGCCTGCTAAACATTACATATAATGCAACTAATTCTTTTTGATAGATGCCTGGATCCTAATCTATTTAGTTTTGTGCCAACTAAACATTTTAAATAAAATAATGCATGATTGGTTATTAGACTCGCTACACAAAAATTAGATTAAAGGTGTTTGAATAAACCACAAGTGTTGTTTTTATCAAATAAATTTCCATTATCGAAGTGTTTTGCTGGGCATGCGAGCACTGTATTTTATAAACCCTCTTCACCTACAACTAGTTTTGTTTTGTTTTGTTTGGTTCTAGGAAAACGGAAATTTCCCATGAGTCTCAAATTTGGACCTATGCAATGGAAATCGAGTTTTACCCTAGAAGGAACACAATTTCCCTACAAAGCTTCATTAATCATAAGCACCTGCTAGCATAGACAACTAGCTCAATAGTCCTTCACAGCAACAACACTACCCATGACCCTTTCACAATATTAGTTGGTTTCCCTCACTCGTCTCGACCAAAGGGAGAGCATGGTGAGGTGAGCGAGAAAATTTTTTAGTTACTTATTTTAAAGGGACCAACCAATAAGTAAAATTAAGGAGGGCTCACCTGATGTTTCAAATTTATCATTAGTTTCCAAGAAAATTTGCTAAGTTCTCTTCTATCGGTACAGATCCTGCACAATCTTGTAAGGCCAGTTTTCAATATCTTTGAGTAGAACATGATAGTATAGAAATATAGCCATCAGTATATATTCATGCGGTAGCGAGAAAACTTGCCTTCGTACATCCCTCGTTGAAGGAGAACTTGGCTTGGTACATAGCCTTACCTAGCACTGTATTTCTGCCCATAGGTTTCTATCTTGCTGATATATGCTATGTATGTTGTTGATTTCTCAGGGCATTACCTGAGCATTTATCTATAAGGAAAGCTACAATCATGCCATCCTTGAGGAGAAAGGAAAGGCATGAAATATTTGTACGCATGAGATACAATGATGCACCTTTGACCAATGAGCCCAAGCTCGCTATAGTATAAGAAACCATTAAGTTAGTCGCCTACCTATGAAATTCATTCCAGGTAGGTAGGCTCTTGGAATTACTAAATAATTCCAAACACACAGAGGAAATAAAATTCCTTAACTTAACACAAAGTTTCAAATATAAAAGTTTTGGACGAAGATGGAACAAAAACAACTATTTCATTAAACTTAAAAGACTGTTGCAAAATAAAAATTTGCCTCATAACTACAGTTTTGGATTACAATCAAAATGATGTTCTGCTGCTACAAAATGCAACTCTTTTCTCTTGACATACGCTGCTACTCACACAACTTACTTCTCTTGGCATATTACACAGAGTCACACTCTCTGTCTATCTTAAATTATGCTTACAGGATTACAAAACACACAGTCCGCTTTTTACTCTGCACTGCTTCATGACTACATCACACCAAAAAACTAAAATTACACTTGTCTATATGAAATATAAAAATCTAATCTAATTCAATGTGGTTTCTCAACAACCTATACTTGGTAGAATCGGCACGTAGGCCATATTAATCCTTCACAGTGCATCACTGTAGAGGTAGTCCATGGTCTGGACTGACCATCGGGCTTGTGCTCCCACAGTGAATATCCACCTTCTATATTTGGTCAACACACGATGGCTCAAGTCAATTGCGGAGGCACTCCTCTGTTTAAATAGTAGGATACTTGTGCCCGCGGGTTACCGTTGATCTCGGATCAATGATAACCTCGCTCGTTGATGTGGGCCGACATTAACAGGTGTGATGGTGCACTATTAGTTGGAGGGATAATGACGTGGAGTCATGGGCTCCACACAAGAATGACATGGACGATTCAAATTCAAAACCAAATGGTGGTAAGTGTAACTGCGATTGGCGGGTGGAGTAATGACGAGAGGTAACATGGTGCAGACCATGATTTGCAAATGTGAATTGGATGTGGCCTTCTGTCCTTCAGAAATTGAATTCTTTGTCCCGTTGTTTCAAGTTGCAGTTGGAATTAATTTCCAACACTCCCCCTTAATTTCAACTGCTGGATTTTCTTTCATACCCAAACATTTCCTCAAATAATTAAAACTTTTTTGCCCCAATGGTTTTTTGAGGATATCAGCAAATTGTTCCTCTATCCTGCAGTGCTGCAAAACAATCGCACCATTATTAACCAGTTCTCTTATAAAATGAATTTTTTCATCAATATGTTTTGTTCTCTTATGGAAGAGAGAATTTTTAAATAAAGCTATTGTTGAGCTATTAACACAATAAATTATTGTTCCTTTGTCCTGTTCATGACACAAATCTCTAAGCATTATTCTCATCCAAACTACTTGACATGCTGCTGCTGTAGTTGTCACATACTCTGCCTTTGTTGTTGATAAAGCCACAATTGGTTGTTTCTTAGAAGCCCATGAAATGGCTCCTAAACCCATATGAAAAACATAACTAGAGGTGTTTTTCCTGTCATCTATACTTCCAGCCCAACCACTGTTAGTATAACCAATCAATTCAAAAGTTTCTGAAGTGGTATATAAAATTCCATACCTTTTTGTTCCTTTCACATACCTCAGAATTATTTTTGCTGCTTGCCAATGTGTCTCCTTTGGCCTTTCCCTAAATTTGGAAATCAAACTCACAACATGCATAGTATCTGGCCTAGTTGAAGTCAAAGACATGAGGCTGCCAACTATGCTCTTATACAAACTTGGATCAAAATCCTTGCTGATGTCTTCTTTGCTCAGTTTCAATCCCATCACTGTAGGATTAATTTTTGCCTTTCAATCCTACATATTAAATATTTCCAAAACTTCACTTAGATATTTGGCTTGAGAGATAAAAAATTTATTTTCATTTTTCTCTACTTCTATTCCTAAGAAGTATCTCAGCAATCCCATATTAGTCATTTCAAATTCATCCTTCATGACTGTTTTAAAATTCTCAATGAGGTAAGCATCATTACCTATGAATATAACATCATCAACATACAAAACAACAATGAGCATCTTACCATATTTCTCCTTTATGTATAATGTGGGTTCTCCTTCACATTTCTCAAACCCATTTTCCAGTAGATAGGAATCTATCCTATTGTACCATGCTCATGGTGCTTGTTTCAGCCCATATAGAGATTTCTTCAATTTGAAAACTTTGTGCTCTTGGCCTTCCTTCTCATATCCTAGAGGTTGTTTAACATAAACCTATTCCATCAGTACTCCATTTAGGAATGCTGATTTCACATCCATTTGGTAAACTTTCCACTTGTGTTGTGCTTCTATGGACATCACTGCTCTTATTGTTTTCATTCTTGCAACCGGTGCGAAATTTTCCTCATAATATCTTCCTTGTTTCTGCTTGTATCCTTTGACAACAAGTCTGGCCTTGTGCATTTCAATATTACCTTTAGCATTGCTCTTGGCTTTATAAACCCATTTAACTCCAATAACTTCTTTACCTTTTGGGAGATAAACCAATTCCCATGTCTTATTTTTCTCTATGGCACTCATTTCTTCATCCATAGCATCTATCCATTTCTTATCTCTTATAGCTTCTTCAAAATGAATAGGATCATCTACATGACAAGAAAATGAAAATAAAGAGTTCATACCTTCATTTTCTGCCTCTTGCTCATATATTTCTTTCAGACTTCTGAATCTGGTTCCTCTTTCTCTTGCTGAACCTGTGCTTGTAGAATCAATCAAATCTTCTCCTTGTGATGTGCTTGGAGAAGCACTGTTATCACTTCTCAATGGTTTTCTGATACCTAATTTTGGTGTTCCTCACTGTCCTTGTGTTGGTGGAGGTGGTGCTGCTAATGAGGTATTCCTCTCATCCATTTCTTCCTCATCATCATCATGAGACAAACAACTCTTTACATTCACTATTTTGTCAATGCTTCCATCCCAAGCTTCTTCCTCAATGAACTGTACATCTCTACTTATAATAAACTTCTTGGTGGATGGGTTATACAACCTATATGCCTTGGATTCTTCACTATATCCAATAAATATGCACTTCTCCCCATTAATGTCCAACTTCTTCCTTAGTTGATTTGGAATGTGTGGATAAGCCACACAACCAAAAACTTTCATGTGGGTGACAAATTTTTTTATGCCACTCCACACTTATTCTGGAATTATGTTCATAACAACTCTGGTTGGGCATCTATTCAAGATGTATGCTGCATAATGTATAGTTTCAGCCCAATATTCATTTGGCAATTTTTTTTCCTTCAACATGCTTCCTACCATATCCATGATGGTTCGGTTTTTCCTTTCAGCAACTTCATTTTGCTGCGCTGTATACCTTGCTGTAAATTGCTTGTGTATCCTATTTTCTCTACAAAAACATAGAAAATACTTTGATATATACTCTCCTCCTCTGTCTATCCTAAGGACTTTAATATGCTGCCCACTTTGTTTCTCTACAAGAGCTTTAAAGTGACAGAATTTCTCAAACACTTCACTTTTATATTTCAATAAATAAACCCAAGTTTTTCTTGTGTAATCATCAATAAAAGTTAGCATATACTGGCTTCCTGCTAATGATGGAGTTTTCATTGGTCCACACAGATCTGAATGGACAATTTCTAAGGGTTATTTTTCCCTTATTCTCTTTCTTGATGGAAATATTTCTCTGTGTTGTTTGCCCAAGATGAAGCCTTCACATAGGCTGTCTGGTTTCTCAATCAATGGTAATCCATTTACCATTCCTTTTCTATTCAACAAATTTAGGCCTCCAAAGTTGAGATGTTCAAATCTCAAGTGCCATAACCAATTTTCATCCTTTGCTTCTCTTTGGAATGTCTCTTGTGTCACTGCTGCAATTTCAACTCCTTTCTTCAAATCTGCTCTCATCTTGAGAGGGAACATTATGTTCCTTTTCATCTTCACTTGTGCTATGCATTTCTTTCTTGGTGGTTTATCCATGATGGTGCATACATCATCTTCAAATAAAACATTGTACCCCTTTTGAATTAGCTTTCCAATGCTCAAAAGGTTACACATCATACCAGGCTATTATGAAACCAACTCCAAAAATAGAAGAAAAGATATATCAATGCCTTAGAAATAAGCCACTTTGAGGGGGAAACCTCAAATACATTACATGAATGAACAATTCTTGGATGATACAAATGACAAAACCTCCTTTCTATTTATAGGAGTCCATGGGGCCACAATGTAATCCTAGCCGACCTAACAATAACAATGTAAGGGCACAATAATAACAATATTGGGGTTAGTGGGGGCTACAATAATAACAATCAGGGGGCTACACTAATAACAATAAGGGGCTAAAATAGTAATATAGGGACCTAACATTCCCCTCTCCTTAAAAAAAGTGTTGTCCTCAACGCTTGAGTAGCTCCGGGTGCTTCTGTATAAAATTCTCATCCTCCCATGTAGAATATTCAGTGGGTAAGTTCTTCCACTTGATGAGATACTTTACAATTCATTGATTTCGTAGCTGTCGAGTTCTTGTTTCCATGACTGCTTCAGGTTCCAATATGATTTTTCATTCCTCATAAAGTTCTGGAAATATTGTTTGAACTGGAATATTTTCACCTATAACCTTCTTTAAGCATGAAACATGGAAAATTGGATGCACTCGCGAAGAAGCAGGAAGCTCCAATTTGTATGCCATAGTACCAATCTTTTGCAACACCTTGTAAGGACCATAGTACTTTAGTGATAATTTAGTATCCTTCTTAGCTTTCTTGAGCGACATTTGTTTGTATATTTGTAGTTGTAAAAATACCCAGTCTCCTACATCAAAACTTTTCTCACTACAATGTTGATCTTCCTGTTGTTTCATTCAATTTTGTACCAAATTCAGGTTATTCTTTAACAGTTGGAGAACTTCTTTTTGATGCTCGATGTGATCTTCCACTGCTTGAACCTTAGAATTTTCTCTTAAAGATGATGTGATGGACAATGGATGATATCCATAAAGTGCCATAAATGGGGTCATTTTTGCTACAGTATGGAAGGAAGTGGTATACCACCATTCAGCGAGAGGTAACCACTTGACCCATTGTGTTTGTTTATCAGATACAAAACAACGAAGATATCCTTCCAAACATTTATTTACTATCTCAGTTTGACCATCAGATTGAGGATGATAAGATGAGCTATTAGCTAATTTAGTACCCAAACAAGAAAATAACTCTGTCCAAAAATTTCCCGTAAAAATGGGATCTCTGTCGCTCACAATAACCCTTGGGCTTCCATGTAGCTTTTGAATTCTGTCCACAAATGTAGTAGCAACTGTACTTGCTTTAAATGGATGAGATAATGCACAAAAGTGTGCATACTTGGCAAGTCTATCAACTACCACCATGATGACACTCTTTCCTTCGGACTTAGGTAAACCTGTGATAAAATCCATTGAAATCTCCTCCCAACGTTGACTTGGAATGGATAAAGGTTGTAGAAGACTCGGGGTCTTAATTGTCTCAACTTTATTTTGTTGGCAAACCAAACATTCTGCCATAATGTTGTTAGAGGTGCTACTATTCTCCCATAATTCTTAACAAACTTGCAATAATACCTTGTTAAACCAAGAAATCCTCACAACTTCTTTATAGTTATGGGGAATTTCCATTCCTTAATGGATTTAATTTTGTTAGGGTCTACCTTAACACCCTCGTGAGATACAAGATGACCCAGATATTCCACCTCTTGTACTCCAAAGAAACATTTTGATGATTTTCCATATAATTGTTTCTCCTGCAATAGTTTGAGCACCCTGTCAACATGTTGAACATGATCCTTCCAAGACCTGTTGTAGATTAGTATATCATCAAAAAATACTAGCACAAATTTTCTAAATAAGGGTTTGAAAATGGAATTCATTAACCCTTGAAATGTAGAAGGTGCATTGGTAAGGCCAAAAGGCATGACCAAAAATTCATAATGACCCTCATGAGTTTGAAATGTTTTCTTTCAGAATATCTTCAGTCTTCATTCTAATTTATGATATCCTGAATGAAGATCCAACTTGGTAAATAAATTGCTCCATGTAATTCATCCAATAATTCATCAATCACAGGAATAGGAGATTTATCTTTAATGGTGAGCTTATTGAGCTCCCTATAATCCAAACACATGTGCCATGATCCATCCTTCTTGTGTACCAATACTACTGGAGCAGAGAAGGAACTTTGACTAGGTTGAATTATACCAGCCTCTAACATTTCTGCAATCATACGCTCAATTTCGCTCTTTTGGACATAAGGATATCTATAAGGCCTGATGTTTGGAGGAACTCTTCCTGGAATCAAATGAATAGCATGATCATGATAAAAAATAGGTGGGAGTCCTTTGGGAGTTTCAAACACCTTGGAATGATTGTCCAAGACTTTTTAGAGATATGCAGAAATAGATGATTTTGATGTTGGAACTTTTAGTGAGAATAATTGTGCAATTACACCTCGTTGTTATTTCTTTAGAAGCTTTGTCATGACATTAGAGATTATTATCTTCCCTGGCTTCCCTGTGATACCTCGTAATTTGACTTCCTTCTGAAAAAAAATTCAATTAAAGTTCTTGAAAATTAAAAGCTACCGTCCCCAGATATTGTAACCATTGTACTCCTAGTACAACATCAGCACCTCCCATAGGAATGGAAAGCATTGGAATATTCAATACATATTTCCCCATGGTTAGCTTGATATTATGGAATTTTCCAGAGCAATTTATAGTTCCTCCATTTGAAACCATTACTTGACATTCTGGTGCTGGGTAGAGGAAACAATTCAATTCCTTGGCTACCTTACAATGAATAAAATTATGAGTACTACCTGAATCAATCAACACTATTACCTTTTTCTTCTTGATATGTCCTTCTATCTTGAGAGTTTTAGGAGTGGTAATTCCTGCCAATGCATTACACGATATGGTCAGACTCATTTCTTCCTCTTATAGGTTTGGTTCTTGGTGTATATCCTCTTCTTGTTCATTTTATTCTTCCTCTTCGCAATCTATGTAAAATAATTTCTTCTCGGTAAACTTATGACCTTTAGTGTATTTGCTATCACAACTATAGCAAAGCCCTTTTGCTCTTTTTTCTTCCAATTTTTGTGGTTTCAACCTTGTAGGTTGTGGAAATCTAGGAGTAGCAACACTTCCCTCTTTATAGAAGTGAGTGGTAGGCTTCCTTGTTGCCATAATTTTACATTCAATTTTTCTTGCCAACCTGAATTCCTTCTCCAATGAATTATGTTCCAAAACACGAACTTCATGTTGGATGTTATCCTTTAAAGTACCTATGAAGAGATCAATCCTGTGTTCCTCTGGAATATTAGTTACCCTTATATTCAAATTTTGGAAGTCCTCAATGTGCTCCCCCACTAAACCCTTTTGTTTGAGATTTATCCATTGGCTAAAGAAGGTGTTGCTCTTTGTATCTTCATAATGTGCTATCATTTCCTCTATAAAAATTGACCAAGTGAAAAAAATTTTACGGGAGAAAAGCCATCGATACCATAAAAATGTATTTTGTTCTTAATGTAAAGTTGCAATGCATACCTTTTGTGTGTTTTGCACATTATTGAGATCAAAATATTGCTCCATATTTAGTATCCATGTTACGAGATCCTTGCCATCAAACTTCCTCATATCCATCTTTGGAATATGGTGGTTCTTCCATCCAACATTAGAGTTTATGAAATCATGATTAAAATTTATTTTGTTCTCGTCATGAGTTTCCTCTACTATCTTTTCACCATTAGGAAACATTTCTTGTATTAACTTTGCCAAACCTTCGATGTCTACTTTTATGTTTTCCATTTTTTCATCGATCTTAGCTTCCATTCCATCCATCTTAGCTTCCATGCCTACTTCCATGCCTTCCATCTTAGCTTCCAAACCATTCATCGTAGCTTCCATGCCTTTCTTCAAACCATCCATCTTAGTTTCCACGCCTTTCTTCAAAACTTCCATTTCATTTTTTGTTGCTCTTTGCGATAGCGAAATTTGGTGCACTTGCTCTTGTAATTTTTATATCTCATGTTGTGTTTCTTCGTCTTCATGAGTCATAGTAGAGCCTTCTGAAGGCTTAATGGGTGTTGAATTATTTTTAGGGGCTGTTTTAGAACCCAATACTGATATCTATTCTTCAATATGCCCTTGGAAAAAATTCCAACTAATTTTTTTCAAACAAGACTTCTGTAATTCGAAAAAAATACACACCAAGTTTTTCTTACTTTTGAGGAGCGCGATATTGAAACTGAATTATCTCTATGATTTCGGATCTTCAATATAGGAAATTTGGTATTAAGGTAGCCCTATGAATCCTCTTTCAGATGCCACAAGTTTGACCTGATTTGGATTCTTGAAGATAAAGTTGTGCTCGATCTCCTACGATGACCTAATTATGGACTAGTTCCGTAGAGCAAACTTGTATGAATTGCCACGTGTCATTGCTTCCTCCTTCGGCTTTGAAATTGATAGATATAAAACTAAATTTCGTGTTCTTGCGTCCAATTTTTACAGAATTCCAATCCGATGCTCAGAGAGAGAGCTATGAATATTTTCCCACAATCACCTCTTTGAGATGAAATTGGGAGCCTGAAAAAGTCCTAACTTGCACAGACCATATCTCCGAAAATATTGCGAAAAAAGATCTGAAATTTTGCGAAGATGTTCATCCAAAGTTTGGCTTCATGCTCTAACAATTTCAGATTCTGAGCCTTCATATAAAAATAGTTATAGCTAAAATTCCACGATGACCTGTTTAGGTTAAATTGAGGAGCCTACAAAAAGACGTAACTTCCACAGATCATATCTCCGAAAATGTTGCGAACCAATCTATGAAATTTTGCAATGATGTTCTTCAGGATTTTGGCTTCGTACTCTAAAGCTTTGATAGCAAATTTTCTTCCACAATGACCTGTTTGGAGCAGCGAAACCCTAGAATCCATAGCTCTAATACCGAATGTTATGAAACCAACTCCAAAAATAGAAGAAAAGATATATCAACACTTTAGAAATAAGCCACTTCGAGGGGGAAACCTCCAATAAATTGCATGAATGAACAATTCTTGGATGATACAAATGAAAAAACCTCCTTTCTATATATAGGATTCCATGGGGCCACAATGTAATCCTAGCCGACCTAACAATAACAATGTAAGGGCACAATAATAACAAAATTGGGTTAGAGGGGGCTACAATAATAACAATAAGGGGGATACACTAATAACAATAAGGGGCTAAACTGGCACATAATATGCATCTGATATGGATCTTCCTTCTCCTTTATTTTTCAAAACATTCACTCTGACTTTTCCCATGACAAAGACCTTACTATCTATCTCCAATGTTACTTTAGACTTTACATTTTCATCTAACATGGAAAACATGGAAATGTTTCCAGTCATATGGTTGCTACATCCTGAATCTAGAAACCATATATCTTCACTCTTTTCTTCAGCCATATTACATGCGAAAAACAACTTCTCTTGACTGATATTTTCCTTAGTAAAATTAGCACTAGGTTTATTAACCATATCACTCTGTTTGTTCCTACATTCATTGACATAATGGCCATACTTCTTATAATAATTACATTGGAATTGGGATTTATCATACTTTTGTCCATGTGCTTTATTTTTTCCACCTTGCTGGCTACTGCCTTGGCCTTGGTTTGGATTTTGATTGTTGCACCTTCTATTTGTATTTGCAGGGTTGTTTCTTCCTCTTTTTTGGCTTGTGCCTCTTCCTTTTCCTTTGTAGTTTCCTATGCCTTGACCTCTTCCTCTTCCAAATGACATTTGGGTCTTGAAGGCATGCTCCAAAGATGATTCTACAGTTCTTCTCGATATTTGTTCATGTCTCATCAACGATGCATGAAGCTCATCGACTGTAAACTTTGAGAGATCCTTTGTCTCTTCAATGGTTGTGACTATCACATCAAATCTTGAGGGTAAGCTCCCCAATAATTTCTCCACTATTCTTCTTTCTTATACTGTCTTTCCATGAGATCTCATTTGGGTGACCAACCCAATCAGTAGAGTAAAGAATGAGTCTATTGTATCAGAATATTTCATGCAAATACCTTCAAAATATGTTCTCATTAATTGAATATTTGTTGTACTTACCTTATCCATACCTTGGTAGTCTGTTTGGAGGGTCTCCCATGCATCCTTGTATCTCTTTTCTGCTGCAATCCTTGGAAACACACTTTCATGCACTGCCTGATAGAGATAGAAGAGGGATTTTGAGTCCTTCTTCCTATTGCTCTTCAACAAATCCTTCTCTGCCTGTGTTAAGGCATTATATGCTTGTTCATCTACTGGTTCTTCTAAACCATCTTCTTGTGTTAAGGCATTATATTCTTGTTCATCTACTCGTTCTTCTAGACCATCTTCAACTAGCTCCCATTAGTTTTGAGAGAAAAACATGGCTCTCATTGTGATTTCCCAATAGTCATAGTTCTTCCCATTGAACTGTGGGAGTTGAGTATTTCCAATACTCGTGCTTCTGCTAGGTCCTACCATGAATAGATTTTTGCACTATGTAATAAAAACTTGACTGTGTTTTTAAACAAATTGTCTCTCTGCTGAAGAGAAAAACTCTGTATTTTAAAAGACTTCCTTCTTTTACAATTCTCTGGACTGTAATATTTAAGCACAAAAAAAAACTTTGTTTTGATAAATACCTGGACTTTGCTGATCCTTCACTCTGCTGGAGAACTGTTGCAACAACACTTTATTCCTTCAACTTCTTTTCAAACTTCAAAGAGCCTAGACTAGCTCTGATACCATGTTGGAATTTCTGAATAATTCCGAACACACAGAGGAAATCAAATTCCTCAACTTGACACAGAGTTTCAAATATAAAATTTCCGGAAAGAGATGGCACCGAAACAACTATTTCATTAAACTTAAAAGACTGTTGCAAAACAAAACTTTGCCTCAGAACTACAGTTATGGATTACAATAAAAATGTTGCTCTACTGCTACAAAACACAGATCTTTTCTCTTGACATATGCTACTACTCACACAACTTACTTCTCTTGGCACACACAATCACACTCTCTGTCTATCTTAAATTATACCTACAGGCTTACAATAAACACAGCTCGCTTTTTACTCTGCACTTCTTCACGACTGCATCACACCAAAAAACTAAATTTACATTTTCCTATATGAAATATAAAAACCTAATATAATTCAATGTGGTTGCTCAATAACCTGTACTTGGTCGAATCGGCATGCAGGCTGTATGAATCCTTCACAATGCCTCACTGTAGAGGCACTCCATGGTTTGGATTGACCATCGAGCTTGTGCTCCCACAGTGAATATCCGTCATCGATCTTTGGTCAACAAGGGATGGCCGAAGTCAATTGCGGAGGCACTCCTCTGTTTAAACAGCGGGCTACTTGTTCCCGCGGGTTACTGTTGATCTCGGATCAATGATAACCTTGCCCGTTGATGTGGGCAGATGTTAACAGGTGTGATGGTGCAATATTGGATGGAGGGATAATGACATGGAGTCATGGGCTCCACAGAGGAATGATGTGGGCAATTCAAATTCAAAACAAAATGGTGGTAAGTGCAACTGTGGTTGGAAGATGGAGTAATGGCGGGAGGTAACATGGTGCAAACCACGATTTGCAAATATGAATTGGTTGCGGCCTTTTTTCCTTCGTAAATTGAATTCTTTGTCCTGTTGTTTCAAGTTGCAGTTGGAATTAATTTCCAACATACGTGATTGATTTATGGATTTCAACTCCTGCAAATTTGTAGTAAACTACAGAAAAAATTATATATGTATATTATGCTAGTGTATTTCAATGAAAATAATCAAATGAAAATTATTACGGCACCTTAAAGATCAACAATTCGATTTAATTTATCCCCAGTCTAGGTCTCTAGTGTGTATCTCTATGTAAAGGTAATAAAGGTAAGTGAATACATGTGATCTTGCTTCCCTATTCAACCAATGTCTATCTGGATGGAAGGATTCCTCATTGGCTAATGATGTTCTTTCCCCCGCCGAATGTGTCCCTGTGCCTGAGAGTAGAATCGATTAAAAAACCGCTAGTCGGTCGGTTACTAATCGGGTAATAAACAGCCCCTCGCAACATCACACGTATGTTTCCCACCATCAAGTTACTTAGATCACTAGTAGTCTCTTGTGAGTGTAGCACACACCTTCATACCGATTCACCCTGTGGGTTGCTAGTAGGGAAATTAGCGCAGTTGAATAGCATACAATCCTAGTTGAGTATCCTTGTTTACGCATTAGCTCAGTGTCCAGGAGGAAGTGACAAGAGTATGTGATATTCCATGCCTAGTTGTTCATACCCATAGTCCGTATGCTCCAATTATTCTATGCCATGGAGACTTGTAATTGCTTCTGCCATTTCTCCCAATGCTCTGCTGCACTGCAAGTTGTCCTGTCAGATTTAGATTTGATCACTTCGCCATCTCCATCACACTTGTGTTCACATCTTCAGAACATACCCTGGCCATCTTCAAAACACTTTGCCGTCAAATTCAAATTCTGCAAATCTAAATACCTTCACTGCACACCTCTTCAAATCTGCAATCACTCTTAAAAAAATTTAAAACTTCAAATTTTCCTCACTGCTTCAGTACATATGCATTTCAAAAATTAATTTTCAAAAAGAGCTTATCCTGCTTTGATACCACCTGATAGCGGGGTACCCTGCGAAACCCACAATCTCAACTCTCATGCATATAACAATGCATCTCCAATTTTCAATCCAATACAATTTCCAATCTGGAAATTTAAACATTTTATTTTCTGAACTGGAAATTTAAATTACTAATGTGGAAGTTGCCTTAATCTCGTGGTTACAAAATACACAAAATACAACTACATGTGCGGAAAATATTTTCCATTTACAGAGTACCACCATATTACAAAACATTCCCATATGGTTTGAATCAAAAGTATAACTTTGATTTCATACCTCATAAAAATTCGAGCTTTTTAATAAACTCAACATAATATCGATCCACACACATATCAACATATGTGCCAATGATTTATGCATCCACCATCTAAGAGTGTATCTTATTATTTTTTTGACTTTGATAAAGTCAACCCAAAGTATCAACATATATTTTGGTTGGCCAGACTTTCAAACTTTCCAATATAATTTTAATGCTCTATCCCTTGGTTACAACTCGACATATCAACACAATACTTATTTCATATCGCTCCCAAATTCGAATGAAACTCAAGTACTCGACCTTAATTCATGAATATATATATATATATATATATCGACATCATTAGCATTCATCCCTTACATGAAATATTGATTATTCAACATTGATTTAACAATGGTTAATACCCAAACATTAACACGATAAATCAACTGGGCCCCAACGTCCTTACCTTGCATATCGACTATGCAACTTCAGCTATGATCTCATGTTCAATCTGTTCTTACGCTTTAACACCAATTTAGGTGGATATCCAATGGATATTGCGCAACATAACTGCACGCCTTTAAATTCTTCGATATCACGCGACAATAGTAGTTTTGGGATACCACCTTCTGCCACGTGTTGGACGCTCACCGATATCGCGTTCCAAATGCTAAAAAAAATTACCACTTAAGAGGCAGCGCGATACTGCCAGTTGGGTTGTCAAAAACCGCTTCATGGTTCCTCCTCACGGTTCCACTTGTTCACAGTTCCAACCGCTTCACGGTTCTGTGGGTTTATTTTCTAAAAGTTCCACTCCAATTATTTGCAAAGGTTGCACACCATTCAACGTAGAGATACCACAAGCAGGAATGAATAGTGCTCAAATAAATTCAGATTTTTAATGCTTCACCACATAGTCATGGAAAATGGACCAATGTATTCAGTCATAGATTAATGCACAAATACATCCACGCACTCTCATCGCAGAGATAATTCAACAACGCATTGAATGTAGAGGATGGTCTATCCAAATGCAGAGATTTGATAGAGAACAGGGGGACAGTTTAATGGCAGGAAATTTTTCCCAAGAATCATATCATTCACTAGTCAAAGCATACCAGCATAACACACAGTCATTGGAACTCACAGCATTACTCGCATACCACTAACGCATATGTGAGGCTACAACAAATGACTTCACCATATTCTCATACACGATCATACTGGTTCAATGCATATAATTACGCCCAATTCAACGCAGAGTATATTTTCAGACAGTGCACCCATTCTCTACTTGAATGCCCCTTCATAAGATATGATATCTTGAGATATTGAACACTGTATTGAAACTCAATTTCACTCTGTCATCGACCCTTGCAGTGGTCGATGACTACGATCCCTCCTTTTGTTTTCTCAAAGGAGTGCACGAATCCCTCATGCATTTAGTTCAAAACACAATATTGATTAACATTGATTCTTTTATCATATGCAGAGCCTCATCTCAGAGCTCTATTACAGAAATTATCACATGCTACTTATTGAACCAAAATACTCTTAAAGAAGAATTAAATCACAAAATATACATCTGGTTTAGAATTAAATTCTTTATTATCTGTAAACAAAGTCACTTACAAAACTCCTGGTCTTGGCCAGATATTCCAAATCAATTGGCCCTATTCAGCTGCCCGTAGGCTTACAGAAACTCTGTTCCTAAAACCTACTCTAACTCTCTAGTTCTCCAGGTCTGATCTCTTCTCCTGATGCCTTTAGGATTACATTTATACAAAAACCACTAATGAATCAATTCAGTTGCTTTGATAGCTCAACAAAACTTTTGGAATTCTCAAAGTCCTAAATTTAGCCTAAATCCTTAAATTTACTGAAATTGATTATCTCTTCATATTCCCAGCTAATTAATTCTCTCATGTTCTCTAATGATTTGGGAAAATTTACAATTTATCTCCATATTTAATTTAAAATCACTCAAATATTAATAGTTACATAAGAAAGCAAAAACATGAGACCCCCCTATGTCTACTTAAATACAAAGTATTTTATTGTGCCTAATGCCCCTGCATCATATTTAAGTACATGTACATATGAATGGAGTTCTTGTACTTATGATTGTACTTATGAGAGAGTTGAAGAATTATATATATGCCTTAGATTTTGTGTGTATGAACAATGGAATTTTGATGGTTTCATCATGCTTGAACATGTTTGAGTAATTTACTTGCGTTGGTTGATTGCTTTGTTTAATATGTATGTTGCCAACTTCAGAGTGTTGATCATTTTCACATGCATGAGTGTCGACTTGTGTTTGGCCTATTTTTGTGTTGCATGTATGTCATATTGACTTGGAAGAGTTGATTTTGTCTCCAAATATTAAAAAGAGATGTTGGTAAGGTGTTTCATGAGATGTGAAATTCTTTTTGGGAAATGAATTGTCAAGTTATTTCACATGCTTATGCTTGACTTGGGAGTCAGTCGTTTGAAGAGGCATGTTTTGTTGACTTGTGTTTGCTCGATGAATTTTGACACCAAGATGTAAGAGTACATGGCGATGTTCACATGATGTGAAATTTTTTGCTTTGAAGGAGCAAGAGAATATGTCATCAAGTTATGCTTATTGCATGATGTGTTTTTTAGATTGATGGTTGAATCTGAATATGTTGTGTTTGCGACATTATGTCAAAGAAACAAATTTGCAGCCATTGTAGACCATTTTATGTGTTGATGCCAAGAAGAGAAGGACATGGTGAATGCATTCTTCCAGATGTGGAATTTGGAACCGTGGAGGTAAAATAATGGTCATTTATTTCTTATTTTTACTAATGTTTGAACTCATTGTTGTAGTTCACTCATCTGGGCTTGATTTGGAAAAGTGGTATCCAAGGAGAAGCTTGCATCGAATGCATGTTTGTGCAATGGAGGAAGATGATTCTCAATGGGAAGGCAATCATTTAGTTTTCCAAGAACTGAGGAATCAATTTGGTTCAACAAAGTGTTATATCAGTCAGCAACAATCCAAAAAGTGGTGGATTGGATCATTAGCAAAAGGAGAATAGTGGTTGAAGAGTCAAGCCATTTGCAAGGCAAGGCATGTTAGTGAACCGAAGTGGTTGTCATGGTGATTTTTCCAAGTAGAATCAAGATGATAGAACTTGGTAAAGAGAAGAGTGTTCAGAACTCATGAGATAACCAACTTTTGTGGGTCCAAAAGAATGTCAGTGGGAAGAAGTGATCGAAATCTGGATCAGGGGAAATTTTTTTCTAAAAAATGAAAGTGCTTAGAATTTCACCAAACCAAAATGACAGCAACCAGCTCGTTGTCAAGAATCCAACGTAACTTGTTTCATCAAAAACCAAGATCGGATGAAGTTATGGTCTGTTGATCGCCATTAAGAATATGTAAAAGTAAAAAAATAAATTGCAAAACAGGTACAGGGTAATGACATGGCAGCCTAGTCAGCATGCAAAGAATCTTCTTTAGTTTTTCCCCAATGGGACTGTCACAAGTGTCACTGTTGGATTCACCAGTTTGGTTTGTGAAGGTGAAATTTTCCCAATGTCCTTGAAGGTTGAATTTGGGTCCATGAATTTTTATGTGTGGGAAATTATTTTTTATTATTTATTAAGGTTGGATATATATATATATATATATATATATATATATATATATTATGGTTTAATTATCATATATATTTAATTAAAAACCTTATATATAATTTAATTTCCACATATATGTTGTTTAACTGAAAGTTCAGACCCCACATGATATAGCTTATTAAACTACGGTCTCAATTAAAATTTTCAAAGTTCGCATATGGTTTATTTATGGAGCGCATATTTCATATTGCAAAGTACGAATCCATATTAATATAATGGTTTATAACCATAGTCTGAATGGATCAGGTTGAAATATATGGTGGAGGCATACATATTCTATGTGAACTTCAAAGTTTTAGGTTGTAAAAGTTTTATGGGAGTGCATATCAGCATTTAATCAAAGGTTTTATCAAAGGTCTGATCACACATATAATTATATGGCGTGTTTGACAAAGGGTTGGAAAAAACGTGTATTGAGGAGCGAGGTCGGGGCTTGACCCCATGACCTCCCCCACTCCACTCCAAGTGCCTTACCAATGGGCTACACCCACGCTCCTTGAAAGGGAAGGTGCATAACTTCTATTTTAGTGTTATTGTATAATCCAATGGCAGAAAGGAGGGGGCCAGCCCTCCTCCATATGGCCCTTTCACGTGACCTCAACCTAGCGCCTCCCACTAAACAATCTTAGTGTGCACTTAGCACCATTAATCCGTAGTTATCCATTAATTAGCTATAGTTTTAAGGTGGTGGGATCTTTGGCAGTGCCCCAAATTCAACATAATTTCCATATTTGTCGGAGCTATCTAGCAATTTTCCAGATTTAGAGGCAGAATCTAGGGGAAACTTTAATGAGGCCTATCTTGAGAAATTTTTGACCAATTTTGGCTCAAGAATAGTCCTTCCTAGTAGATTGGCATGCTCTGAATCTATCTGGAACAACTTTGAAAGCCTAGGGCCACCGGGAAGGAAGGCCATGCCTAGATCAGTTCAAGGCCAAATGGAGTGAGAAAACAATAATTTTTTAATGTAATTGATATTATATACACAGTGGTACAATTTTTAGAGGTGTTCGAGCACATATGAAGGTGATTTTGGCACGTTGGAGATTAAACAAGCCCATGGCCACCAAGATGGGAGGTCAATCCTAGATCAGTTGTAAACCAAGTTCAGAGATTGAATAGTCATTTTTTTGGTTTTCATGTCTTATGAAGCCAATGGAGCAGTCAAAAAATCCATTGGACCATCATAGTTTCTTGTAATCAGACATTTGACTCATAATCACAAGAGGGCCTAACTAGTTAAAGAAGGTCCATGGAGATGTAGCCGAGGGGGGGTGAACTCCATTATCATCCATTGTGTTATGTGATTGCTATGAGTTATATTTCTACATTTCATTTGTTGTATATGAGTTTTTAAAAGTTAATTTACTCATAATTTGATCATCAAAGACACATGAAACTTGACACATGAACCCCTTCAGAGGTGGTTAAATTGAGACGATCCTAATCACACATTTTTAATATTGATGAGTGATCTAGCATAGCAATAAATAGTTTTCCCATATTGAGATCAGTTATACTCATCCTCGGTTTCTTTTTTATTTCTTTTTGTGCAACCAAGAAACCATTTTCCAACATATCTTTAATTTCGGCCCATCGTCATTCTGCATTAGAGGTTATTGTTTTTGTTGAAGGATATGCGCAATTCCACTTCCGAGTACAATCAGGGGATTTATCCCTTTTCCTCCTGTATACGTATTGACTGTATCATACACATTTTTTTATTGTAGAATAAATAATTTCCTTGTATTTAAGTTCACAACATGTTATTTACTTCATTCAACAATAGTTTAAATACATGTGACATGTAAAATTTTGGAAATGTTCATAGTCATAAAATTTATCCCAAACATAAGAATAACTAATTATCTTGTCATACCACTTACAAAAAATTCCTATTTATCATCATCATATATATATATATATATATATAGATGATAACTAGGAATTTTTTGTAAGTGGTATAACAAATATGTCATCACAAAACACTACCAAGTTCCTTGACAATTTCTTTGACTTACCATTTTCATGGTAATATTATCGTATTATATTCTCAAGTGGACCCAGTCACGTACACGTTAATTATCCAGCAATTATTTTATGCAAAAAAATTGGGGTTCTATAATTCCGTTTGGTTTTCTTTCTTGTATTATTTTCTTTCTGATATTTTCCGAGTAGACCATTAAGGCTATAAGTAATATTAAAAGAACGCACTATGAAAATTCAAGGACACATCCAAGCTTGAAATTAAAAAAAAAAAAACCTAATAAAAGTTACATTACCAAGTCTTACCATAATTGCTTTCCGACATGCCTCACCTGTGGGTTTTCTCAACCCTTTTTTTTCAAGGTTTGCATCCCTCTCTATTCAAAAACTTATTGATCATGGTGCATGGAGTCATATGTATTCCCCCTAGTTATTTAAGTATAATCATCTATGGGTTCTTCTCCTTCATGCATCTCTCATCTTTGTCAGCTACCTCAACACACTACTTTAGTGTGGTTACCTTTACATAATGATTTGGTGAGCATATGTTCATTCTAACCAACTACTTGACAAGACTTCATTTTTATCTATAAAACCATTTGAAGTTATTCAAATTACCTATCCGGAGTACCATTGACTGGTTTCATGTTGTGCTTTCTGTGTAACACATCATACAACTCTACACACATATAACACATGTGCCAATAGGTTATCAACATATTTTCTTTGGCGTGGCTTTATTTTTTTTTGTTAATTATATGAAAAATTTCTTTGATTACCATACTCAACTATCTGCATATTTTTTTGGTCACATCACACATATGCCCACTATCAATCCTATAAAATGTTAAGACAACAAATTGCTTAGAACATTAATATATCCATTAATTATCATGTGTATCTAATACATATGTACTTTCATGTTCTCTTAGGCTTAATTGCCAAATTATATTTTCCTTTGTAATTTACTATTGTATCATTGGTCATATCATACATATAATTTTCTACAGTGATATTAAATTTCCGAACGGATCTCACTTGCATCATCATTTATTTCATTTAATGAAAATTCGCCTTGATCATTCAAATTGTAAGAAAATTATAAAATGAAAAAAATTAGCGAACCGATTATGATTTGGAGTTACAAGTATGTAACTCACACGTTTTTGAGTTCTCCCTCCCCCCATCCCATGTCTATCAGGTGCATGGAATTCAAAATATGTTAGCGTTCCTTTTTTTTTTAGGGTCGTTGCATACTTTTCCCCAAAAAATCTATATTCTTAAAATTGAATCTAATATTGCTCTCTATATACTTACTAAGGATTATATATGATCGAGTATTAACCACACTATTCCAATGTGCCTTTATGGCATGGAGTAACCCATATATTATTATCATGTTTTTTTAAACTTACAAGTCTCATAGATGGAACTCACTTCACTATTTCCAAGACTCTTCTCCCTTTCATCATAGTTATTATGACAACTTATCCAACTTACTAATCTGTTTATTTATTTATTTTTGTGACAATATTTATCTCGTAATGCAATTGCAATTCTCAATTGCTTGATATTTTATATCCTTCATTCTATTATTTATACCAATTATTCTACGATTGTAACCCATTTTTGTGGCTCTCCTCATTTGTGTTTTTTAATTGAACCTTGAGATAAGAAATTGATTGAAATAGTTAAAAATGTTGTCCATGAAATGACATATGGGTGGGTCACAAAAAAATCATATATATATATATATATATATATATATATAATCTAGATAATTTATTTATAAAATTTAATTGTAATAACATATATGTTGATTGCACTAAAAGACACTTTCTAGAAGCCAATATGAAGCATGGTTGGAATTCTTTCCATGTTCAATATTAAATTGATATATGATATATTTTAGTTCATTTTAAGTATCAAAGTGACTTGCATCATAACTTAAGCTTGTACCTATTTTCTAGGTCTATAAAACTGGAAATGAAAATTTAACGTATATTTTACTAATAAAAGTTATAGTATATAGAAGAATATTAATCTAGCGAAATAATTTTAAAACATCCATAAAATTTAAAAATTAATCACCATCCAATAACAAGATTAATACAAATCCATAAACTAAAATAGTGAATACATGTATAAATAAACTATCCATATGAAAATATATACAAATTATAAATATCACATGAACATCCACAAACTGAAATAATAAGCATCCATAAACTAAAATAATGTCCAAGATGATGTGCATCCATAAACTGTCCATGTATAAAAAAATACAAATTATGTATCACACATGTGAATATTCCCTATGAAATGAGCCTAAAAATATACAAACTATGATACTCTAAGTACCAATGGAACTCCTATGCGAGTTCTGTCATGCAAAGTAAGTGCTTATAAGCTGGTACTGCAATATAACACATTCCAATTCAAACTAGTTAGAATATTATTTTTACAAAATAAATAATATGGAAACAAATGATATAGAAACACATGTTTAATTACATATACATGAATCTACTAACCTTAGTTGATTCCAAATGCACATTAGATAGGATGGTGGTCTAATCATGAATTGGGGCTTGCAACGAAGGAACCACATCCTCAGTTTCTCTAAAACCAACATCCCACTCATGTCTCAACATAACAACGACATCAATGACACTCAGGATATGGGAAAGTGTAAACAATCGCAAGGACAAATTATAATTACTCTACAAATTAAGTAGCATATATGTGTAACCTAGAAAAAGAAAATATTTAAATATTGGGAATTAAAAAGTTTACCTCAATTGTTGGAAGTGACTCTTCTCCATATTAGTGAACATATAAGGTGGAGGTGGAGGTGGAGAAGAATCCATGGAAACATGCTATGGTCAAGGATGGACTGACAGATCAACTACCCCCTTGGATGACCTCACAATCTCATCCATGTAGCTAGGATGTGTCTACATGTTATCATGAACTTATTAATAAAAATGAAATCTAATACAAAATAGAAATTTTAATATAAATAATTATGCATAGTTGGACAATAAGAGTCAAAATCTTCATATATGTGTGTGTGTGCTTAGTATGTTTCATGTAGGTTGTGCACCCTCCAAGTGTCACTAATGTCATCACGATACATACATGTATGTTTCAAAAGTTGGTCAAAGGGTAAAATTGTGAGAAATGCATCATTGTATAAGGGCACTAGTGGTGGTATGCTAACCTCTCCATTCAATGCAACATGCACACTAGCCAATAACATCTACATGATGTCTACAATATTATCCCCCATCTCACCACTAAGCTACAATAACTCTTCTAGATTTGTTGATAATACCAAGCTCTAAGAGGGTAGTGGCAAGAATATCAGAGATGCTTTTAGATGCCCAGGGTCCCTACGAGCGCCCTCGCACTGATAAGTGTGTCCCAATCCAGGTCCATACTAATGAGATTTGGTATTAGTGTAATCGAAATTCATATGTGGCACAAAATCTACATATAAAATCCTAGTAAAATAAATGGAAATCTGGTCATTTTCGGGAAACTAGCCCCAAGCTCCAACGAATCTGTCATACACGAAAGGGGATGCATGAACATTACTAAAATATTTCATTTCAATTAGGCCTTTATGTCTAACAACGAGATCTGGAGGGATGTCGAACAAGTCCCCATAGACATCGATTTCCTTGGTGGCCTCTTTCACCACCTCCCAAGAATTTAGGCCTCTAAACTCATGCCTCCCGATCCTTTGTATGAACTGTAATAGGTGGCTATGTGGGACCAAACTTTGGTATTTCTCGATTAACCTAGTGATGATATCCAGAATCAATGAAAATGAAATATGAGTGAGTAAATTTGTAGGGGTCTTCTCTATGTTTGTTGTGATCCATGTATGATGGGTCATAACATCCTCTAGTGTGATATGAGTTGTAGCATCATCCCATAGAGGGATCAATGTTGCACATTCATCCTCAGCTTCTTCTTGCTGAAGACATATAAATCATAAACATAATTTAACATATATATAATTAACAAACTAGAAGCATAATAACATATAAACTAAATTCAAACACATCAGTTGAAGATAATTTTAAAGTTAAAGACAATTTCAAGGCATAAAAACATAAAGTTTAAACATGATTTAAAAATGCAGGAGGTGTACCTAAAATGGGCAAATAAGGTCCACTAGATGTAGTATGGTCATTAACAGAAACAAAAACACTACCTTTGACACTCTGATTGACGTTGGAGGCAGGATATACAAGGGAAACATGAGCTCTCAGTGGTATACGTGATTTATTATGAGCGTGACCACACATAACAAAACCTCTTGCACTATGATGGTCTGCAGTTTGGGCATGTATATGGGATGCCTCAACATATTACATATAATAAATAATCATCCTAGTGGATCTAGAAATAGAAGTGGCCTTGAAATAGATCAAAAATAAAAGTCATTAGATGGAAGCAAAACCAAGACTAGATCGTAGTGCTTGTCTCCCTGATTCCAACAGTGCAAATGACACTCAAATCCAAGTTTGTATGCTCAATTTATAGCCAGTAAAATTGGAAGTCTAACGAGGCAATAATTTGGCATAATATTGGTGCATGGAATCCGATGGTGGGAAAGGGTGAATTTATCACCTACTTCATTTGCCCAGTATCCCTTAATTTCTAGCGGAAAAAATTTCAACTATATTATTTATAAAAATAATATATCTATATATATATATCTATATATATATATATATATATATATATATATATATATATATATATATATATATATATATATATATATATATATATATATATATATATATATATATATGTTTTGGGTCAGTGGGCTTCCAACCCCTCAATGGACCCAATGGTATTATTGTATATATATTAAAAAATATATTGTGGGTAGGCCGCCCCCGGTGGACTCATCCGACCACCGATCAACAATGCCAACACAAATATTATGTATATTGTTAAATAAAATTACATACCACCCATATGACACACCACAAGTAGCAAGGAATTGGGAGCTAGCAGGGTTTGAACCTGCCCAGATAGCTTGGCTAGCTCACCTCTTAGGTGGCCCCAAAAAACATACACCACAAATAACACGACAAACCAAAAGCAACGGTTCCGCGGGGTTCAACCCCGAAAACTCCTCAACCAACGCCTAAAATTTTCGACCGATTTCCAATGAACCAACGGCTATATTTGGAAACTCTGCCTGCCAAATAATATTTAAACCTCTCATTTCTCATTTGAACCGTAGCGGCGGAGGACGGATGATGGAACCATGAGTGACCAAGGGTATGGAATCATTGATGCTGAAAATATTTCTTTAGAGGGCCAGAGGTGCCAATATCAGAATTTGACAAGTTTATAGTCAATTTTTCATGTTTGTGTGTCACGAATCCAACCGTGTAGTATGTTTCTCCAGCGAAGGTCTCCATTTTCAGGACATCATCAGAATTGGAGTTATAATGGTAATTTTTGTAAAGTTGATTGTAACTGATTTCTTTTATGCCACTTAATGAAAGAATGCCTCCCCTCATTGAGCATGCCTCAGAGATGTAGCCCACATTAGGTGAACTACATAATCAATTCATTGTGTCATTGATCTCATGTTTTCATTTATTCTTCCGTTAATGTGTTTTAACTTACTTCATTAATATTATATTTTATATGCAATTTTGTATGTATCCTTGAAGTTAAAATATTTGGATCAAGTTTGGTATCAAAGTGAGTCTTCTTGAAGCAAGTTTCATGAGTGAATGCTAACTAAGAATAAGCTCCAGAGAGGTGAAGGAACACTTCAATCCTTGGATCCTGAAGCGGGGCATGCACCAAGAAGACAAAACATGGGAGATGGAGATGCACGAGCATAAGAGCGAATGATCCTGCTCGATATCAGTGGCCACCCACCTATTCCATTTGGACCTGCACCATCAATTCTTTCAGCCTTTCACTTTCAGCACAACTTACTATTTTTAGCAAGTTTTTAGGTTGTGCACTCTCGGATCCATTTTGGGGCACTAATGATCGAGGTAGATATTGGTGGCCACCCACCTGTTCCATTTGACCACCACCATCAATTCTTTCCATTTTTAAGTTTCAACACAACTTATTGTTTTTAGCATTTTTCGAGTCCTGAACTTCCAGAGCTGATTTGAGGCCCTAAACAACCTTTTTTGGGAAAACTAGGAGCAACATGGTTCCATGGACCATGTTGCTCACATCAAAGGTTGTATTCCTCTAATATATATTTTTAATGAGCTGTTGAGCGAGTTAAACCGAGATCAGATGCCAAAGTTACATCCTTGGGAAGTTGAAACACCAATTTACCCAAACAGGACCCACAGTTTTGGCGCTTCAACTCCTAGGGTTAGGTTTTTGGATGTTTGTGGTTTTACAATGTTTCTCAACAATAAATAGGCATTCAAGCCTCATTGTAACACAATGGAGGGGCCTGTAGCTGTCACATCTCTTCTAAGGGATATGCTACTAGTGCCCTCACCCGCTCATTTCCATTATGCGTGTAATCATATTTATGTTATATGAATCTATGATATTAATTAAATGAAGTTTTATTTGCACTGCATCTCTATGTTTATGTGTATTTTTGTATATTATTGCGTTCCTGCATAAATTTGGATCAATGTTTTCAGAGCGGTCTGCTCTTTCTCTATTTTTCTTTGCATGTCCCTAATGCAGTCAGGGTATAAGGAGTTTGAGCTTGATCTGGTTGCACCCTTGCAAGACCAGCCTTGCAAACCCCGATGACCCCCCATGGCGGAAGGAAAGAAAGATGAGGGAGTAGGAGATCCTATCAAAATATTGCTCGGGGAGGCCCTCGAGAAAAAAAGGAACACAATGATGGATAACTCTGCCCAAATCCTTAAACGGATGACCACCGATGGTACATCTACATCTAGCACGTCCGCCAATAGGTTCGTGACATCCTGGAACAATGCAATACCAAGTTTAGTAGAATTTTCCTCATTTGATGGAGGACCTCAACGCAATGGGGTCCATTTCTTCCTAACGAGGGAGGAATGATCCAGGTGGATATCGGTGGCCACCCACCTATTCCATTTGGACCCGCACCATCAATTCTTTCAGCCTTTCACTTTCAGCACAACTTTCTAGTCTTAGTAGCTTTTCAGGTCCTGCACTCCGAGAGCCGTTTTGGGGCACTAATTATCTAGGTGGATATTGGTGGCCACCCACCTATTCCATTTGAATCCCCACCATCTGTTCTTTCCATTTTTAAGTTTCAGCACAACTTACTATTTTTAGCAGTTTTTCGGGTCATGAACTTCCGAAGCCGTTTTGAGGCCCTAAACGACGTTTTTTGGGAAAACCGAGAGCAACGTGGGTCCATACACCACCATGGACCCATTTTTCTCACATCAAAAGTTGTAGTCCTCGGATAGATATTTCTAACGAGCTATTGAGCACGTCAAATGGAGATCAGATGCCAAAGTTACGTTCCCGGGAAGTTGAAACACCAATTTACCCAAACAGGACCCATGGTATTGGTGCTTCATCTCCCAGTGTTAGGTTTTTGGATGTTTAGGGTTTTACATTGTTTCTCAAAAATAAATAAGCCTTCGAGCCTCATTGTAACATAGTGGAGGGGCTTTTAGCTGTCACATCTCTTCTCAGAGATACGCTACCAGTGCCCTTGCCGAATCATTTCCATTATGTCTGTAATATGCCTTCAAGCCTCCATGTAACATAGTCCAGAGGTTGATAGCCGCCACATCTCTTATTAGAGATAAGCCTACCAACACCCTAGTTTTTTATTTCCATTATGTCTGTAAGCATATTTCCATCATATGATATTAATGAAATGAAGTTTTCTTTCAGCTGCATCTCTATGTTTATGTGTATTTCTGTATATTATTGTGTTCCTGCATAAATCCGTATCAATGAATTATCGTAAGATCTTCTTCAACATGGAAAAAAATATTGACAAGCTTTTTGTAGGATATGATAAGGCAATCAAGCATGAAAAGAAAGAGCCTGATGATCATGCATTGGTACACCATCGAGGTGGATGAGAAGAACCTCCTCACTCTCTATACACCAGTGAAAGTTCTTCTTCTTCCTCTTCTCATCATTCTAACAAGAACCATAAAAATATATCTAAGAAGAAATTTTTCAAGCTAGATGTAAGGTTTGATTTTCCCACATATAATGGAGAATGTAATGCAGAGAAACTAAATAACTAGATTATACATATTGAGTTTTATTTATGGATTCAACATATTGAGGAGGACAAGGCAAAGATCCAGTGAGCATCACTTCATCTGAGTGGCACTACTCTTGTTTGGTGGGAGAGAAAGTTGCAGAAAGACAACAAAAACTTGTGTAATCTCCTTTCTTCATGGTCCAATTTTATTTTTTCATTAAAATATCAGTTTTTATGGAATCCAATGTGAATCCCATTCACCTTGAAACAAGGTTAAAGAATGACAAAGGAGAGAAACCAAAGAAATCATCTTTCAAACCTCATAATGGAAAGTTCAAATTAAAAGGCAAGGGAAAGGACAAGAAGGTAGTTACAACCAAGAAGAAGGAAGTAGAAAATCCATCTTGTACACATTGCAAGAAGGAAGGCCATGATGATGAACATTTTTGGAAGTTTCATCCAGAGTTGAAGCCAAGGAGATTTGGTGGGAAGACAAAGTAGAAGAGGGTGGAAAATGTGTAGCATGACCTTGGATTTGATTTTGGTGATGAGGCACGGATCGCACCAGTGGGCATACAAGGTAAAATTTATCTTCATGCTAATGAAAATTATGAATAGCATGCAAGTACAAGTTATTAAAATGAGTCTCTTGTTAATGAAAGAAAGATGATTAAATTGTTCCACATTAGAGTTGTGATGAAACATACTAGAGTGGAAACCTTGTTTGATCTAGGTGCAAAAGTAAATTTGATTTTAGAATCCTTGGTTAAGAAATTAGGGTTGGAAACCAAGCCTCATTTGAAATCTTGCCCTCTTGGTTGGGTGTGTGATAAAGCTAAATTACATGTAACCAAATACTATGAGGCTAGATTTGTGATTGCGTCCAAACTAGTATATGAGGTTGATCTTGATGTTGTACCTTTGGATATTTCTGGCATGGTATTAGGGAGTCCATATTTGTATGACAAGAAAAAAGTTTTATTTCGCAATGAAAATTAGTATCAAATCACGAAAGATGAGGTAGAATACATTGTTAGATATCATCGTACCAATATCAGTGCCAATCTTGTAAGTGCTGGTTAGATGAGGAGGTTGTTGAATTCTAGTAAAGGGTGCATGCTCATCGTTGTGAGAGAAAAATATGCAGATACATCTCATGCTTTCCAAGGTTGTGATCCCACTCATAAAAAGGAATTTTTTGAAATTGTTTCTAACTATAATAGACTTTTTTAGGAACCAAGTGTTCCCTCCAAAGCATGAGATCCAACATGATATTCACTTGCAGCAGGATGCTCCTTTACCCAACATTGGTATGTATAGGCTTTCATCCATTGAGATGGAGGAGATAAATAAATAGGTGTAGGAGTTGCTAAACCAAGGGGTCATAAGACCAATTTCTTCACCATGCGGTTCACCTATTGTGTTGGTGCCAAATAAGGATGTCACATGGAGGATGTGCATGGACTACAATTTACTCAAGAAAATAACGGTGAAGAATTAGCACCCTTTCCCTTGCATTGATTACTTATTATGTCAATTGAAATTTTTTGTCTATTTCACAAAACTAGATTTGCACAGTGGCTATCATTATCTTAGGATTGCAAAAAAATATGTATGGAGGACTGCATTCAAGATGAAACAAGGGTTGTTTTAATGGCTAGTGATGCTATTTAGAATATGGAATGCTCCGACCACATTCATGAGGGTGATGAATTATATTTTCAGGCCTTTTCTTGATAATTTTTTTCTTGTGTATCTTGATGACATTCTTGTTTATAGTAGGACATGGAATGATCATGTGAGATATGTTAAAAAGGTGCTTGATGTTTTGTAAAAAGAAAAATTGTGTGTCAAAATGTCGAAGTGTGAGTTTGGTAAGACCTCCTTGGTTTACTTGGGTCACATTGTTGGTGGTGGAAAATTGAAAATAGATCCTTCTAAAATTGATGTGATTGTAAAGTGGCCTAAACCCACCAATGTTACAAAGGTTTGTAGCTTTTTGGGTGTAGTACAATACTAGAGATATTCATTTACAACTTCTCCATCATTTCATCCCCTTTACATCCATTGACGAGTGTGAAGGAAAACTTTCAATGGGGAGGAAAGCAGGAAAAATCCTTTGATACACTAAAAGAGAAGATCAATACCACACCAGTTTTGGCATTACCAAACCTCCAGAAGTATTTTTATATCAAGGCATATGACAGTGGATATGCCATGGGAGTACTATTGATGTAGGAAAGGAAACATGTATGTTACCATTCAAAGACTACTCCCAAGCTGTCATGAAGTATCCCACATATGACAAGAAGTTGTATGCCTTGGTTCAAAGTGTGGAGAAGTGGAAACATTGTTTTATCATAAATGATACCATCATTCACACAAATCGCCAACCCTTGCAGTACCTTTTTTAACAGACCAAGCCTCAACAAGCACATCATTTTAGGTGGATGTGATTACTCCAAAAATTTCACTTGGTAATAAAATACAAGAATGGAACCAACGACAGAGTGTCAGATATTATTTCTTGCCCTCCTATTTCTGCATCTATATTTTTTCAAAATGCCTCATTATATTTTTAAATGTATGTTGAACAATATTTTTATGATGATGATATTTATGCAAACTTGACTTATGGATCACAGGTATATAATTATCACTTGCTTGGAAAATTGTTGTACCACCTTGGAAAACTTTGTATTCTCACCAATGAAAGGATACCTGTAATCGGAGAGTCACATACCTCTCTTCTGTCATGTCATTTTGGTATAGAAAATAATTTGTGCCATTTAAAAAGGTTTTTTTATTGGCCTCACATGAAAAATTTTGTGACTCTATATGTAAAGGGTTGTGTTTTGTGTTCAGTTTGCAAGCCCTCTCATAGAAAATTAGGGATCTACACACCACTCCCTATTCTGAGTCGTCCATGGGAAAGTGTGTTGATGGATTTTGTAGGTGGTTTTCCTTTGTATAGGAGAGGTCATGAATATTTTTATGTGATTGTGGATAAATTTAGCAAAATATCTATATTAATGCCTCGCAAAAAGCAAGTCACTTTAGAGAAAATTGTTCATCTCTTCTTCCAATTTGTATGGGTCCACTTTGGGTTTCCCATGTCCATTGTGTCTAATAGAGACTCTCTCTTTCTTGGAGAATTTTAGACGAGTTTGTGGAGAATAATGGACACCAAGTTGAAGAGGAGCTTGACATTTCATCCATAGACTGACAAACAAATATAGGTTGTCAATTGCATAGGGATACACTTACTCTGAGGCTATTGTGGAAAAAATCCCAAGTTGTGGGACGAGCAACTTCGTTATGTACAACATGAAAAGAACCGAGTAGTGCATTCATCCACTTAGAGCTTACTGTTCGAGACATGATTTGGCTATTTTCCAAAGGATCCCTTAGGCATGGTATTTTGAAGAGATGAATATTACATTGGGAAATATGATAGGTGAAAAGCATGAAATTTCATTGAAGGAATTCAGATGATTCACTAGGAAGTACAGGAGGAGTTGGAGAAGATTGAAGCTCAATTTAAATCCTGACATGATGTAATATTCCTAATTAGTCCTAAGCTAATTGGAATATTCAAATTTTTTTTCTGTCTTTGTTTAGAGAATAAAATAGTAAAGGAGGACCATAAAACTCCTAATAAAAAATAAATCAATGCCAAATGTGAAAGAGGCTAAATCTTGGCTATGTAAGCAAGCACCCTTAGGTGTGAAAGGGGCTGGATATTTTGACTGGGTCAACCTTGACAAAATCTATATTGTTGTCTTGGAGGAGTGGCCATCAATGAGGCACAGTGTAGTTTTATATGGAGATGGCTTGTGTGAAAGGAGTGATTTCATTGAAGGTGGTTTAGGGTTTACAAGCTCTTAACTTATATAAGGAAGAGGATGGAAACATGGAGAGGTTGTTGATGGTATTGTATTTTCTGAATATATTGTATGTTTAGAGATATATCATTCTCTTGCTGTTTAGCTGAGAATAGTGTTGTTTAGCACTGGGTGTTCCTGATTGGGAATCCCACCTCTTTCCTTGAGAGGCCTCTTGGAAGAGTTTTCATTTATTATCCATTATCTGGCTAAAGGCCAAGATTCTTCTTCCAAAAACAGCGCAGATCCTGTTGAGGGTTTGGTTGTCTTTGAAAGCTACAGCAAGTGGAGGCTAGATCTACTCAAATCTAGACCAATCTAGTGCTCCTTTTCAGTGGGGAAGGTTTATATCCCATTGGTAAGAGATTATTGGATTATTGGAGCATCAATTTCAAATCTTGGCATGTGTCAAAACATTATCTAAACCCTACAATGCAGTTTATACTTCCAGATCTGCATTTTTCTGTAGGTGCTGTTGTAGGGTCGTTTGGCACATCTTTTTGGAGGAGTTATTTTCATGTGTTGGGGATTTTCCCTTCACCTTTGAGATCCATTGAAGAGGATAATTATATTGTATATATCAGATCAGATCTAACCATTCTTGAATATATGAAGATTTTGACAGATCTACAAATTTAGATCTTAGATCTACTCGTTGTACTTGATCTTTTGCTGAAAAACCCCAAGGGGATTTTGAAGAAGAGACTTTATAGTGTATGGATCTGTCATAGATCTGAATTTTCATGCATTATTCTGCTCTAGATCTAAGATGTGATCAACAGCTACTGTAGCTCAATAAAATAATGTTTTCAAGTGAGTTTCAGTCTTAAAACATGGTTGCAACACCTCTTTTTGAGGATTTACCTCTATTGGAGTCTTATATTTCCTGTTGTACATCTCATGGGCTATCTTGTGCACATATTTTGCTGACGTAAATGTAAATAAAAAGTCTCCATATTGGCATCCTTCTCTTACTTAGGTGATCTACATTATTTCTCTACATATCCGTCTTATTTTGCTGCATTCCCCATTTGGGAATATTACAGTGGTATCAGAGCATCATCTTGGCATAGCCTGTGCTTTCTAAGAAGCCAATATGTTTTTTGAATAAGAAGAGCCTCTTACTAACAGAGAAGAGAGGTATGATATGAGAAGACACATGGATAATGATTACATTGATGACAAAGAAAACAAGGGTAAAACTGCTTTATCTGGAACAATGAAAGGGAAGGAGTTCTCAAAAACTATGTTCCAAACTACGTGTGAGTTGAAAAGAGAAATCAAGGGAATGAGGAGGGAAAGACATAAAGATCCTTCAAGAATATTTTCACATGAAGAAATCCCCATTTCTTCATATTATGTGTGTGAGCATTCAACCACACAATCATATGTACAACATTGTAGCATGCCTACATTCTTGACAAGAGAAGAAGTAGAAGGAGGAACACCAAAGGAGGAAACTCTTGGTGACTATCTCCAAGAATATGAATCTTAGTCAAAGAGGTTCAAGGAGCATCTAAGCTTCCCAGAGTGCTGTCAACTCAAAGAATAAAGACGATCCAACAACTACAATAGAAGAAGAGGGTGCATGCAACACACTTTGGGTAGATTCTCTCTACCTACTTTTGATGGATCACCTAAGAGCACAACCAAGTCTTGGGTAAGGAAGCTAGACACATATTTCCAGCTGCATCAAGTTTCAAAAGAAGAAGCAATGAGAGTAGCAGCACTGCATCTTCAAGGTAACGCTTATGCCTGGTGGTTATTTGAACATTGAAAAATGTAAATATCTCTACTTATTCAAAGTTCACTAGGAGGTTAGTGAAGATATTTGATTTAAAACATTCTGAAAATTCCTTGGGAGAGAAAACCAAGCCCAAGAAATTAAATAATTTGCATGAATTGGAAGGATCCATGAACCCAACTCCATTTATGAACATTTTTGAGGGGGTTAAAGATCTGCTACATGATTTTCCAAGGGAAAAGGCCCCACTTCAGCAAGAAATTTCTTCTCAAGAAGGTGACATGAGGATTCCTTTTTCAAAGGGAGATCAAGAAAAAAGATCTCTTAATGATGAGTTATTCTCCATTGATGAGGAGAAGGAAGAGGGAGATCTTGGAAGATATTCCAACACTGTGACAGTAAGTGGAGATCTACTTCTATTTGGAGAGGGAGATGAAGCAATTGCTTCCACTAGAGGGGCTCTTGTATCTTTCCAAGAAGTTCCAAGGGATATTACATATGAAGAGCATGAGAAAAAACTGTCTATGAGGATAGACAATGAGACAGAACAAAGGAGGGATCACAACACTGACATAGAAGGAGATGATCCACTATTGCATGGAGGAGAGAATGGAGAAAATGCTCCAATAAAAATCACTCTTGCATCTTTAAGAGTGATACCACATTATCATGGGACTTCCACACAAACAAAAAAGATGAACATGCATAGTGGAAGTAGGGATATGCTGATCTCATCTGTTATGCATATGAGGATGAACCATGAGACATCATTATCTTGTGGTAAACCACCTGGGATACCACCTGTTTTAGATCTGGTGAAATATGTCTCACATCTTGATGCTCCATTCATGGATCCAGGAATGAAGGGAGCATTACAAGATTACAACACATTTCTAAGAATGTTGGAGGAGCTCAAGGAGGAGGGAAATATTTCCCCACTATCACCATTGTCCACTCTCTCATCTCATACTATGCTGAGAAAATATGCTGCAATATTGGAGAATGAAACCATCATGGGGAAAGTAGAGAAATCCTTGGCTATGGAGACTCAAAAGATAATCTCACTTGAAGAGAGATCTTCCATACATGATAAAATATGGTGGCCACATATGCATACTTTGGCAATACTAAGGAGGTTTTGGATAGATGATAGTCTTCCATGGGAGACTAATGTCCAAGAACTTCCATCTTCATTTGAGCATGTTTATATGCAAAGAGGGCTGCAAGGGGGGAATACTAACCTTCCATCATATACTTTTGGCATGGGAGGTGTCAAGGAGGAGAAAAATGGGAGGAATTACCCTCCAGCACATACCTATGGCATGGGAGATGTCAAGAAAGAGATCAGCCACATGAGAAACATTTCAGTGGATATATCATTAGCACTGTCATTTTTGAGGAGTCTACATCCATATTGGAAATCCCAACTGTTGGTGGATTATTCCAAGGATCTTCACACATGCATGATACTTGATGACTAGCTACATGCTGAGGGCTATTTAGTAAAAGATGGAGTCATCTATGATCATGGTAGGATCTTCTTGTCTAGAGCCTCCAAGCTCAAGGAGAATTTGCTACAAAGGGCCTATGAAGAGTTCTATTCCAGCCACACATATTCCATGAAGCTCAACAATATCATCTTGAGGAACTACTATTGGGAGGGATTTGAAGGAGAAATATATCAGCATTGTCAAAGATGCATGTACCATGTGGAGATGGAGCAAAAACATAACTCTATGGGAGAGTTAATTCAACCCTCTATTTCTATTTTTGAGGAAGGGGATAGATCTATGCACCACCCCATTTGTATGAGGAGATTTGTTGGTGAAAATCATACTCATGTAATTCATGTTTTATTTTATGATTGTATGCATTATTTTACTATGCATATGCAGACCATGACTCCAAAAATGAGTGTTGTACCTTATAAACTCCATGGTCAACTTTGGGCCAAAACTATTTCTGAATATGGCCACTCCCTTGGTGGAAAAAGGGAGATTTTGCAACATGATGGGTGCTTTCCTAAGGCACCAAATATATCTCACAATTTCATCCATGGTGAGATGATATGGGCAACAAGTAAGTGGTGGAAAAACCACTTACCACATCTAGATCTGATGCAGGCAGGAGATGCACTGCGCTGGTTCCACATGTGGGACTATGACCCACCTCCATATGCACAAATTTCTATTTACATATACATTGTTTTGATCCCCTACATTGATGATGTACTGGTATTTTTTATGGGAATGTATGGAGGGAGGATGGGAGGTATGCATGTGCCTAATGGGATGGAGACTCTCTATGTGTCTTATGCTACATGTTTCAGGGAGATCATTGGGCAAGCCATGTTTGTTTCATGTGAACTATTGTCTCCTTATGGGATGGACTATTTGCATCTCATGATAACTTTGGAGGAGAAATTCATGGAGGGATGGATTGGTGAAGACTTAGCTTATGGAGGAAGCTTATCACATGTTGGTGTCCCCAATGGAGGAGAAGAAGAGTTGCAACACTCACCTTATCAGTTCCTTGAGGACAAGAAACATTTGGGAGGGGAGGACTATAATATTCCTAGTTAGTCCTAAGCTAATTGGAATATTCAATTTTGTTTTCTGTCTTTGTTTAAAGAATAAAATAGTAAAGGAGGACCATAAAACTCCTAATAAAGAATAAATCAATGCCAAATGTGAAAGAGGCTAAGTCTTGGCTATGTAAGCAAGAACCCTTAGGTGTGAAAGGGGCTGGATATTTTGACTGGGTCAACCTTGACCAAATCTACAGTGTTTTCTTGGAGGAGTGGCCATCAATGAGGCACAAAGAATTTTTAGATGGAGATAGCTTGTGTGAAAGGAGTGATTTCATTGAAGGTGGTTTAGGGTTTAAAAGCTCTTAACTTATATAAGAGGATGGAAGAATGGAGAGGTTGTTGATGGTATTGTATTTTCTAAATATATTGTCGGTTTAGAAATATATCATTCTCTTGTTGTTTCATTGAGAATAGTGTTGTTTAGCACTCGGTGTTGTTGATTACGAATCCCACCTCTTTCCTTGAGAGGCCTCTTGGAAGAGTTTGCATTTCTTATCCACTATCGGGCTGAAGGCCAAGCTTCTTCTTCCAACTACAACATAGATCCTGTTGAGGGTTTGGTTGTCTTTGAAAGCTGCAGCAAGTGGAGGCTAGATCTACTGAGATCTAGATCATTCTAGTGCTCCTTTTCAGTGGGGAAGCTTTCTATCCCATTGGTAAGAGAGTATTGGATCAATGGAGCATCAATTTTAGATCTTGGCATGTGGCCAAACATTATCTAAACCCTACAACGTAGTTTTTACTTCCAGATCTATGTTTTTCTATAGGTGTTGTTGTAGGGTCTTTTGGCACATCTTTTTGGAGGAGTGATTTTCATGTGTTGGGGATCTGCCCTTCACCTTTGATATCCATTGAAGAGGATCATTATATTTTATATATCAGATCATATCTGAACATTCCTGAATATCTAAAGATTTCTGCAGATCTGCAGATTTAGATCTCAGATCTGCTCGTTGTACTTGATCTTTTGCTGAAAACCCCAAGGGGATTTTGAAGAAGAGCCTTTATAGTTTATGGATCTATCATAGATCTGACTTTTCATACATTATTCTACTCTAGATCTAATATGTAATCAACAACTGATGTAGCTCAATAAAATAACACTGTCAAGGTAGTTTCGGTCTTAATACATGCTTGCAGCACCTATTTTTGAGGATTTACTTCTATTTGAGTCTTCTATTTCCTATTGTACATCTCATGGGCTATCTTGTGCACATATTTTGCTGATGTAAATGTAAATAAAGACTCTGTTAGCCACCTATGAATTTTTTGTCAAGAAAATAGGTGACTAAATTGTTTTGAGCCTTCAAGAGATACATTTTCTATGAAAATCTCTCTTCCTTGAAGCCTCTATACGTCCATTGCCTTCAAAAATATCCTCACTGCTTTTCTCACTCGGTAAGCCTCACTGTCTGTGGAAAATTGTGCTCGGAAGGTCCCCCATTTTCCCTTATACCTCTGCAAATTTCCCCTTTATTAATCTTTTTCCCACCCTTAAAATTTCCCCCTTTGTTTCCCAAAATCCCTCCAAAATCCCCTAAACCATCCATTTCATCCTTAGAACCAAGTGAAAATCCTTCATTTGATTTTAAATCCCTCTTTTACCTCTACCGAAAACCTCCTTTTAGCCTTAAAATGCTGTCCCCAAGGCTAAAAAACCCATTTTCCTCTATAAACAGGCTAGCCCCCTTCGGCCCAGCCCCAAAAAACCACTTCCCCACATGACCCCAGAGCTAAGACCAAGCGTTAGCCCGTAAGGCACTTATCGCAATTGGAGAGGCAGACAGAAGCACATTCTTGTGTTAAACAAAAAACAAAAACTCCGATGCGATGACATTGTTCTATGATTCTCGGGAGTGATCTCCACCGTCGATATTATTAAGATCTGACAACCGCGCAAAAAATCTCGCGTGCCCCACAGCAGCCCTTTGTGAACCGTCGATGATAATCTCCCCTGTTGATTCTCATTCTAATTTGACGGTCACCGCACCGTCGCATCGCTAATCGCAAATCATAAACGGTGCTACCCTTCGCCCTTTACGATTGCGATCCTTCGATTGATATCCCCGCTGTCGATTTCCCTTTTGATTCGACGACCCTCGCTTCCCCGCTCCGATCACAATCGCAATTTTCAGATGGATCCACCTTCCATTCCTCCCGATTTGTGATGCTTTGACATGATCTCTGCCAAAGAAGTTAGACCCTCCCATCGCTTCCCACCGATTAGATCACAACCGTTGATCTCCTCCTGAGATCCGATGGTCCTGATTGAATCGCCCCCCACCCACGATCGGGTCCCACCACCTTGACCCATTTCATATGTTTTCCACGCATTTTATATGTTTTTTCGCTCAAAATACCTAACCTTGGGTTTTACATTAAACATCGTGCCATCCTGCCAGGCATTAATATTTTAATGTTTTACATTAAAGTTTTCCATTTCGCTAACTTCCATATACATTTCCCGTTGTTTCACTGTATTTTTCCACAATATCCTTTGCATCCATTGCTCTCATCCATACTGCATTGCCATTCTCACACCCATCCATAGCCATCCTTTCCATGTAAGGATTTCTTAACAAATTTGTTTGTTTTGCAGGGTTACAGACAGTGGAAACCGTCATGGTTCATAGTCACTGTTAGTCACTGTTATAGTGGCACAGAGTGCAAATGAAGTTTTTTCTTTCAGAACCTAAAAGTACAGTGAAGAGCCTGGGAGGGTGTTACAACATGATTTTCATTAAAAGTACAGGGTTTAACTGTGAGAAACGTTCCCAGCGCCATCAAAGCTCAGATCTCATAGGCAGAGCCAATCATGAAGCGGCAGAGAGTATCAGTACATATTTAAGGAGTTATAATGCACATTATTGAAGATGTTAAGCCTTAATTCAGTGTTTTAAAGGAAAAATACTAGATTGAAGACCTCATGACTCACACAGAAGGCCTAATAAAATCCAATGCACAGAAAAAAATATCAACAAGGTTTCACATCAGTAGAAGTCTCCTCCCGAGAAAGGACACAACACTCATACTGTTTAGTCTACATTGTGTCCATGAGAAGGCCCCCACTCTAACAACAGTCCTATGCTGCCAGAAGCATTTGTTACACAGTATGGTAGACCTAAAGTCTTTTATTTGCCTTTCATTTATTCACCGGAGTTCTGCAAAGTACTATAGCCGAGAGTACATCAAAGACATACCTGAAGTAAATTTCAGCCTGTCGAAGACCACTCCTTCACCCAAAGAGTACAGAAGTTTGATGCATAGACATTAAAACAGAATGGGCCTCGAGCCCCACTTCTTCTACTCTATTTTTAATGTTTCATTTAGTGTTTCATCTACCTCCTCTACCTCTCTTTCATTTATAAAACTCATGAAGAAACTCATAGTAAAGGTTGTTGATCGGATATCTGTGAATTGTAAGTTGTTTCTCTTGAGACATAGTCTCTATGTAAAGTTGTAAGATAGGTTGAGGAAGATTTTTTTAGACTAAATATCAAGTTTTTGGCAATGTTGTACATGACTGGTGTTGCTCTTTAATATGACAAGCACATTTCTTTGGATCCTGATTTAAAGTAGCGATGATGTTTTTCTTACTTTGTCTATGTTTTCCTTTGTAATTCATCACATTTCATTTCTCTGGTAGGCATCAGAAATATGGTTTAGGATATACCCTCGCATGGTACCCTAATATATTTCTCTCCCTACCTTTAATTTTTTCTGCTATATGTGTTATTTGAGCACTGATTCAAGTTAATTTAACTAGTGTAGTCACTGATATTTACTACTAGCTGATGTATGCATTAATGAATCTGTTCTTAGATGTTCTTGTTACGCTTTAATTGAATGAATTGGGATGCTGGGAGTTTATAACTCTATCTATGTCTCACTAGGGTCCTTTTAAATTAATTTAACCTTTCTAAGTTCCCTTAAGCTGGATGCCGAATCATTGAGAGTTCAAAGTATCTTTTTGATCTCAGGCCTTCACCTTTGTGTTTAAATCTTTAATATTTCCTTATCTGAAGAGTTAACCTTTTAGGTTTTGGGATCACAGGTTGTCCAATGGCATGTCCTGTCCCTGGATCTTTTTTCAGAAAGGTCACCTTGGAGGTTTCCTTGCCTTTCACCTTCTTTCTTACCTTTCATGGCACACTATCATCTTTAAGATCCAATGTTTTAGATGACTAGCCCAACTGAAAGCCTGCATATTGAATAGCAAGTAAACCCTTTCTGGGCTCCATTGCCCAATGGTCTTGAGTGCTCTCTGAAATCATTCCTTCTTTGTCTAGAATCCTCTTTATGCAGCCTTGTCTCATATTGAATCCTTCTTTCCTGTTTCCCAAAAACCAAAAAAACAATCAAACAAACAACCCTGTGCCTATAACTAGCCTAATATCTTAACTTTCGAACTTCAAAGACTCATACCTTTTGCTGATATAGAGAGATCCCTCTCTGGACCTAGGAGGGCTAGATCCTGAGGTCTGAAAGTGGTTCTGATGTTGTCTCATCCTTTGGTATTGCCAAACTTGCCATAACATGGGAACCCCAACAGACTCTCCATATTGGCCTCTTGTGCTTACTTAGATGATCTGTGTTATTTCTCTGCATATCTGTCTTATTTTGCTGCATTCCCCATTTGGGAATATTACACATGAAAAGCACCGGGTGGATCACCAATTCTAGGTTATAGATAGGGTGTGGCTCCACATCAACAAAGGAATAATGAAAGAAGTTGATACCAATCTTATATGGCCCTTTCACCATACTAGAGAATATTGGAGGCAATGTTCTTCATCTCAATTTTCCAACATACATGTAGATCTACTCAGTGGTGGACGTTGAAAATTTGAAGCTTCATGAGGATCCTTTGATCATGGATACCAAAGAGGTTGGAAATGTTCCTAGAGTGGACCACTTTTCACCTAAATACTTCAATAACCTATTGGAGGATATCATTCTCTACAAAAATACTATGAATTCACGATGGGGAGATGTGGAGTACCTTCCTATAGGTTTCAAGGGAACGTATCCAACTAAATCTTGAGGGATGGAAAAGGAGAAGGTGATGGATAAATTCCCTCACTTTCCAATTGAATCATATAGATTTTTGAGGTCCAAAAGCTCATTACTGGGGAAGAATTGTCTAGGTGGATCCAAAAATAGAAGTGGCCTTGAAATAGCTCAAATATCAAAGTCATCAGATGGAAGCAAAAGCAAAGCCATATTATATTTCTCGTCACTCTAATTCCAACAGTGTGAATGACACTCAAATCCAAGTTTGTATGCTCAAGTTATAGTTGGTAAAAGTTTTGGTCAAACTTGGCCAAGTAGTAATATTACATGGCAACAATTTTGTAGAATCGTGGTGCACGAAATCCAACAGAGGCTAAAAGGAAAAAATTGTCACCTATTTAATTTTTTGAGTAACCCTTCATTTCCAGCGGAGAAAAATTCAACTCTATCACTGGTCAAAAATTCCATCACATATATTTTTTATATTGTTAAATCAAATCGCATAACCCCCATATGATATGCCACAAGTGGCAAGGAATTGGGAGCTGACAGGGTTTCAACTTGCCTAGCCAGCATGGATGACTTGCCTCCCGGGCAGCCGCAACCAACATAAAACATAGATAATGTGACAGACCAAAAACAAAGGTTTTGTGGGGTTTGACCCTAGAACCTCCTCAACCAACGCCTAAACTTTCCAACTAGTTTCCAATGAGCCAACGACTCGGTTTGGTAACTCTGCCCACCAAAAAAAATTAAACCTCTCATTTCTAATTTGAACTAGACCGGAGGATGGTGGACGATGGAATGAGGAACAACCAGGGGTGTGGAACCATGAGCAAGAGAATCAATGAGATGTTTAAAATATTTCTTTAGAGGGATATAGGTGCCAGTGTTATAATTTGACAACTTTATAGTTTAGTTTGCACGTTTTCACACCATAAATCTAACCGTGGAGTACATTTCTCTAGGCAAGATCTCCATTTTTAGGCCATCATCATAATTGGAGGTATAAGGGTTATTTTTGTAAAATTTATTTTAACTCATTTCTTCGATGCCACTTAATGAAAGAAGACCTCCCCAAATTAAGTAGGACCCGAAGACATAGTCAACATTGGGTGAACTCCATAATCAAATCATTTTTTATTTGATATCATGTTTTCTTATGATTTCCATTTCCTTTCATGTGTTTAAAGTTACTTGGTTAATATTATCTTTTATATGCAATTATGCATACATCCTTGAAGTTAAAAGATTTGGATCTCATATAAACTAATCGAAGAACAAAATGTTTAAAAAAAAAACTATTTCTAAACTGAAGCAGAATAATATAGCATGAAATCCTAAAATTTAGAGTCTATTTTTGATAATTTATGAACCAAAGTAGATTGAGTTCCATGTAAAAATAATCAAAAGAAGTGATCAAATCTACCCTCCCACTTTTTCTCATTTATGAATGCATTTTTTTAATAGCACATAAATATGTAAATATATATGTAAATTTTTGAAATAAACCTCTTTACAAAACTAATAAAATTTCATGCCAACCGAATACTACAATAGAATTCAATTTATTAATGTTTTACTTTGACACATGACATGTATTAGGTGCAAGAACATGAAGACAATGTTTCTTGTACAACACACTACCTAATGAAACAATATGGTACAAACTAGAAAAGAGTATAAATACTTGTATTCACTAGACCAAATGCACTTTTCATGATGGATTTAATGTATCTATCATTGATGCATTGTTGAAATATGAACTTACATATATATTTATATAATTATATATAGTTATATGTTAAATGCTATATATATGTGCATGTGTTCTGTTTTAAATAATTATGCTATCTTAAATGTTATAGTTATGCACAATGTACATGTTACACTATGTTATGTTATGTTATTTTAGACTATATATGTGTGTGTGTGTGTGTGTGGTGTTATAAATTTATAATAGCTAGATATATATAGTTATATTTACAATTATATAGTTAGATGAGTTGTATTTATAGTTATAGTTATTTTACATGCTATATATTTATATATAACTAATCCGTCCACATTCATGAGGGTGATGAATGATATTTTTAGGCCTTTTCTTGATGATTTTATAATTGTGTATCTTGATGAAATTCTTGTTTACAGTAGGACATGGCATGATCATGTGAGTCATGTTAAAAAGGTTCTTGATGTTTTTTGAAAAGAAACATTGTGTGTCAAAATGTCAAAGTGTGAATTTTCTATGACCTCTTTGGTTTACTTGGGTCACATTGTCAGTCGTGGAAAATTGAAAATACATCCTTCTAAAATTGATGTTATTGTAAAGTGGCCTAAACCCACCAATGTTACAAATATTCATATGTTTTTGGGTGTAGTAAAATACTGGAGAAGATACATTGCCACTTCATCATTGCATCCCCATTACGTGCATTGACGAGTGTGAAGAAAATTTTTCAGTGGGGAGGAAAGAAACATAAATCCTTTGATACACTGAAAGAGAATATCAATACCACACTAGTTTTTGCCTTATCAGACCTATAAAAACCTTTTAAGATCAAGAAATATGCCTTTGGATGCGCCATGAGACCACTATTGATGCAACAAAGGAAACCTGTATGTTATCATTCAAAGGAATTCTCCCAAGATGTTATGAAGTATCCCACATGTGGAAAGTAATTGTATGCCTTGTTTCAAAGCGTGAAGAAGTGGAAACAATATTTGATTGGAAAGTAGTCCATCTTGTGCATAGATCACCAACCCTTGCAGTACCTTTAGTCACAAACCAAGCTTCAACAAGCATGTCATTTCAAGTGGATGGGATTCCTCTAGAAATTTTACTTCGCAATAATATACAAGAAGGGCACCAACAACTAAGTGGCACACACGCTTTCTTGGCCTCCTATTTTTTCGTCTATAGTTTTGCAAAATGACTCTTTTATGTTTTGAAATTTATGTTGAAAAATATGTTGTTGATTATGAGATTTATGCAAAGTTGACTCATGGATAAGAGGTGGATAACTATCACTTACATGGAAAGTTATTGTAAGACCATCGAAAAATTTGTATTCCCACCAATGAATGGATACATGTAATCAAAGAGGCACATACCTCTCTTGTGTCGGGTCATTTTGGTATAGAAAATACTTTTTGTCATTTACATAGGTTTTGTTATTGGCCTCAAATGAAAAATGTTGTGTCTCAATATGTAAAGGGATTTGTGTTGTGTTTAGTTTGCAAGTGTGCTATTAGAAAATTAGGGCTCTACACACCACTCCCTATTTTGAGTCGGCCATGGGAAAGTGTGTCGATGGATTTTGTAGGAGATTTTACTTTGTCTAGTAGAGGTCATGACTATTTGAATGTCATTGTGGATCGATTTAGAAAAATGTTTTTATTAATGCCTTGTAAAAATAAACTATCTACAGAGCAGAATTCTCATCTCCTTTTCCAATTTGTATGGGTCCACTTTGGGCTTCCCACATCCAGTATGTTTATTCAAGACTCTCACCTTCTTGGAGTGTTTTAGATGAGTTTGTAGATAATGATGGAAACCAAGTTGAAGAGGAGCACGACACATCATCTGCATATCGACGGACAAATAAAGGTTGTCAACCATAAAATTGTACACTTAATTCAAGGCTATTGTGGCAAACATCTGAAGTTGTGGGATGACAAAATTCCTTATGTACAACATGCATACAATCGAGCAGTGCATTCATCCACTTAGAGCTCACCATTTGAGACATGCTTTAGATATTTTCAAAAGGATCACTTAGACATGGTATTTTGAAGAGATGAAGATTCTAGTGGGCAACAAGATAGGGAAAAAACACAGAATTTCATTCAGGATATTCAGATGATTCACTAGGTAGTGTAGGAGCAGTTGGAGAATAGTCAAGCTCAATACAAATCCTGACATGAAAAGCACTGAGTTGATCACCAATTCCATGTTGGAGACATGGTGTGGATCAAAATCATCAAAGACAAGATGAAAGGGTAAATAGAGAAGTTGGTACCAATCTGATATGTCCCATTCACCATACTAGAGAATATTTGAGACAATGTTTTGCGTCTCAATTTTCCACAATACATGCATATGTACTCAATGGTTAACGTTGAAAATTTGAAGCTTTATGAGCCTCCCTTGATAATGAACATTAAAGAGGTTGGACAAGTTTCTAGAATGGAGAAAATTTCACCTAAATACTTGGAGAAGCTGCTAGAGGACATCATTCTCGACAAGAAGAATAGGACTTCATGATGGGGAGATGTGGAGTACCTTTGTATTAGTTTCAAGGGAATGCATCCAAGTAAAGCTCAATGGATGGAAAAGGAGAAAGTGAGGGAGAAATTCCCTCACTTTCCAATTGACTGATAAATATTTTGGGGGTCCAAAAGTTCAATAGTGGGTATGAATGATTGAGGTGGATCCATAAATAGAAGTGGGATTAAAATACCTAAAAAAACAAAGTCATAAAATGGAAGTGAAACCAAAATGAGATTGCAGTGCTCATCACCCTAAATAAAATGGTGTGAATGTCACTAAAATCCAAGTTCGTGTGCTCAATTTATAGCTAGTCAAATTTGTGGTCAAACTTGGCCAAGTGGTGGTGTAAAAAGGAAACAATTTAGTAGAATCTCGGCAGACGGAATCTGGTGGTCAGAAAGCGAGAATTTTTTGGCAACTTAATTTTCCCAGTAACCCTTAATTTCTGGCGGAAAAAATTTCAACTATATTTTTTATAAAAATAAAAAATATATATGTTTTGGGGGAGGGGCGGGCTTCCAACCCCACCACCCTTAATGCACCCAATGTTATTATTGTCTATATATATATATATATATATATATTAAAAATTGTGTTGTGGGTTGGTCACCCCCTGTCGACTAGCCTGATAACTAGTCAATAGTGCCAACACATATTACGTATACCATTAAATGAAATCACATACCCCCATATGATATGCCACAAGTGGCAAGGAACCCAGGGCCGACGGGGTTGAACCCGCCCAGCCAGCATGGTTGGCCCCTCTCCTAGGTGGCCTGATCTAGACTTATGTAGGAATGCAATAAAATACAGAACTAAACATAAACACATAGATGCAGCAAGAATATCACCTCATTTCACTAATATCAAATACTGAAAAATGCTTACAGATAGAATCGAAAATAAACTAGCTCGGGTGATAGTAGCTTATCTATGAGAAGACATGTGGGGGCTACATGCCTCTAAAATATGTTACAATGAGGCTCAAGGGAATTTTATTCTTCAAGAACATGGTAAAATACTAAATAACCAAAACCCTAACCCTAAGAGATTGAATGCAAGAGTTTTCGGGTCCCCTTGGGGTTAGTTGGGTAGCCAACTTCCTAGGGTCATAACTTGGTCATATTATCTCTGTTTGGTAAGTACTATATATCATTTGAAATATCTATCGAATTACTATAGGTTTCTCTACAAGTACATGCCTATGGAAATGATCTTATTTCGAACCTTAAAAAAACATTGTTTAGGGGGTCAAAACTGCTAAAAATAGTAAATGCTGCTATAAATAAGGAAAATGATGAAACCAACAAGAGGTCTAGGTGGAATAGGTGGGTGGCCACCAATATCCACCTATATCATTCCTCCCTCATTAGGATCCAATGGTCCCCATTGCATGTAGAACTCCATGAGGTGAGGAATTTTCTATTGAATCTGGTCCCTAGTGAACCACTTGCCCTAGTGAAGGAGTTTGACTACTTTGACAACTCAATATAGTTGGATCCTTTGCTGGCTTGTGTTCTTGATATGTGTGTCCATGATAGGATAATTTTTGGATTTTTCCATGAAATCTGGGATTAAATCTATTAGTGTGAGTTGTTCTGCAATGTCAGATGTGTCCAGCAATGGTGGAAAGTAGGGCTAAATGCGGTCCACATTAAACACTAGGTGCAAACCAAGGAGTGGTGGAATACTGAGCTCAAAGGAATTGTCACCTACCTCCTTGGTTATGGTGTATGGTATGTATCCAAGTGGGTGAAGCTTATGATGGGGCCCATCGAAGTGCTCCTTCTGTAAATGTAGCCAAAATTTCTCGCCCACCTGGAACTTGTGTGGCACACGATGTTAATCATGCCCCTTCTTGTACTTAGCATTGGTCTTGTCCAATATATCATGGACCTGTCGGTGGATATGATGAATGTTCTCAATGAATTCATTTTCCTTGTCCACCTCGGATTGGACATGATCCAAATCTACCTGAGTAGTTGCAAATGGTATGGCCACATCACTGGGACAGAGTGGCTAGAATCCCAAATCCGCATGAAAGGGGTTATGTCCAGTTGAGTTGTGGAGATCTTGGTTATAGTTGTGCTATAAATATGGGAGGATTTCATGGCAAGTGTATGGATGCTTCGAGTTGTACATGCGCATAATATGTACAAACATCTTGTTGACGACCTCTGTTTGGCCAAATGTTTGGGGGTGGAAAGCTATGGAATTAGTGAGCTTGGTGTCCAACATTGACAAGAGACTTCACCAAAATGTACTAAGGAATATTGATCAAAGGTAATGGACTATGGGATCCAAAAGTGTACCCACATTTGTTCAAAATAGAGTTTAGCAGTGGTTTCTGTTGTGATATTATTCTTGCAGGCCACCATATTGGCCATTTTTGAGAATCTGTCGATCACTACCAAAACGTAGTCATTGCCATGATTGGTAGAAGGAAGGCCTGACATGTAATCCATGGAGATGGATTTCCAAGGTCGAATAGGGGTAGGAAACAGAGTATATAAGACTTGCTCCTTGATGGTCGGTTTGGAAATGGCGCAAGAAATGCAGGATCTGAGGTACTTCCCAACATCATGTCCAAGGTTCAGCCAATAGAAATACTTTTGCAGTATTGCAACCGTTTTATCTACCCTGAAATGTCCAATGACCTGAATGTAGTGTGCTTCCCAAATCATCTTGGCACGCTCAGTTGAAGGAACACAGAAGTGTCCCAAGCAGCATAACAGTGCAACCTAGAGGTGAAAATTTGGAACTTTCTTACACTCACTACAAGAAAAATGGACACTGGTGATAGGCGAAAAATGTCACCATAAGCTTATTGGTGGCGGTCAAAAGATCCTTCGTCACCAAAAACTGAACGTCACCAAAGGTGGCGTCGCCGAAAGTATAGGAGCTGTGGCGACATTCAAGGTCCGTCACCAATAATGATTTATAATGACGGATAGTGACCGTCACCATTTTATATGAGAAATGATGATAGATAATAGCCTTCGTCACCAAAAAACTGAACGTCACCAAAGGTGGCATCACCGAAATTATGTGTTGTGGTGACATTCAAGGTCTGTCACGAATATTGACTATAATGATGGATAGTGATCATCACCATTCCATATGAGCAACAACGATTTTTTGTGATGGACCCTTCATGGCCGTCACTATTGATGCATATATATGGTGACGGTCAATGACCCTCACCATTTCATATTTGGTGAGGGTCAAAAAATGTCACCATAATCTCATTGGTGAGGGTCTGAAAATATCACCATAAGCTCATTGGTGATGGTCAAAAGAGCCTTCGTCACCATTCCATATGAATATCAGGGCATGATGGAATCGAACCACCAACCTCCTGCTTGTAAAGCAGGTGCTCTTCCATTGAGCTAGCACCCTTTAAAGAAATAGACTTAAAAAAAATTAAACCTTGAAACTTTATAAATTCTAAATTATACAACTTTCGAGAAATTATAAAACTTTATAAAGTCTTGGAAAATCTTTTACTAGACTAGCAAAATAACATCGAAGTTGCAAGTGTCTACCTAATGGTTATGGAAGTTATGAAAATTGGGTGGAGGTGTAAATGAAGTGTTGGGAAGTACCAAACATACAAGTAGAATACATTTATTCCATTCTATAGAAGTCTTAGAACAAGTTTGAGATTGTAATCTATATAAACTAAGTTAACTATTCTGTGTAAAATATGCATATGCTCCAATGAATAAATCAAGACTGCCAAATGTATATTTGTGCTATGAATATTTGTATACTAGACTAGAAAAATAACATCGAAGTTGCAAGTGTCTACCTAATGGTTATGGAAGTTATGAAAATTGGGTGGAGGTGTAAATGAAGTGTTGGGAAGTACCAAACATACAAGTAGAATACATTTATTCCATTCTATAGAAGTCTTAGAACAAGTTTGAGATTGTAATCTATATAAACTAAGTTAACTATTCTGTGTAAAATATGCATATGCTCCAATGAATAAATCAAGACTGCCAAATGTATATTTGTGCTATGAATATTTGTATCCTACACTAATATGGGATAGGTAGTCTTAGCCAACTGCAAAGTAATGTACATGTCAAAGACAAAATCAACAAGAGGAGGTTATTTCTATGACTTTTGGGGCACAATTGCTACACTATCTATCTTTGAATGTCCCTTGTGTAAATATATTACTATCCTTAAATTTATAGCATATTATAGGACCAAAATAATACTTCCCTATTTAATTCAAATATTATCTTCCATAGGTAGAGAAGATGCCCTATCATCTGTATAGATTTTGAGTGATAGATCTGCAATTTACAGTTATGTTGACCACTAAAAGAACCCATGTATCCTAAGATAATTTATAATTTTATGAAGATGCCTAGGCTTGACTAAAACAATGATTGGTGAGGGAAAATGGGAATAGACCTTAAAAATGTTTTGAGGGGCTTTCAAAATGATTATTTATTTCCCATTGATAAAGTTGCCTCTATTTTTTAGAGGTTTATAAAAACTTTGGGAACATATTCTGCAAGAATATGGCTTGCATTTAGAAAAATGATATTACAAAGTAACACAACTTTGAACCCTTTCATAAATTTAATGACCATTTCCATGGTGATTTAAAACAAAAAAAAATGATAGCATACTATTTCCCTAATGCAAAAAACCATCATGCATTTTGTAGGAGATTAAAAAAGCTTAGCATATTAGTGAATTAAGTTGTCTAGGTGATTAACTATTTTATTCCCATACTCAGCCCTGTCTTCAGGGGGTTTTGTATAGCCTTGAAATGAAACGATACCACTCATTGTTGTCTTAATCCTTGTAGGCACTGAAAATAGTCTGCAAAACCAAAAAAGAACAATAAGTTGAGTTTCTTAGGTGATAAATGATCTAGTTTCCATAGCCAGACTCTTTCAGCATTTGACTTTATATTGCAGTAGTGAATGCGATAACCAAAAAAAAATTGAATCGATTACCATTGCTCATGCAGACTGAAATTCCCATATCACTAATTTGCCTCTTTTTCATCGATCCTGCTGCTCTTTCTACATGTATGCTTATTGTGGAAGAATGAAGGGCACACAGCAGGTGTTTGAGAAAATTCCCAAACGCAATGAGTCTGCATGGAATTTTATTATCAGAGGTTGTGTCAAGGATGGAAATTGTGAGGAAGCCCTAAAGTTATATTACCAAATGCAACGGGGAGGAATAAGTGGAGACACACCTTTCCAATTGTCCTCAAGGCATGCACTGAGATTGCAGCCCTGGAGCATGGCAGGGAAATCCATAGTTACATGGAACACCATGACTACAGGATATTTTGAAATTAGAAATTGTGTAAGAGGTAGGAAAGCTACTTGATGAAATGCATATGGGAAGGTCGAAACCCTATGTAATGCGTGATGATATTCAAGTATGAGTAGAATTGTCACAGAAATGGTGCAGTGAGATCTTTTCTAAAATGCAGCTAGATGGAGTGACAGCCAATTTAGTCACTATTTCCAGTGCTTTCGCTTCTTGTGCAGAATTAGAAACACTACAACAACAAAAAAAATAGATGATGCATATGAAGTGTTTGTCAATATGCCAAAGAGAGATCTGATCTCATGAAATCTAATATTTTTTTGTTATGCATTGAATGCATATTGTGATGAGGTGCTAGGACTCTTTTATCAACCTCAAATGACATGAATGAACCTAGATGTAATTACATGGAGTGCGGTCATCGTGAGATATACTCAATTTGGTCATAGTGTTTAATCCTTGAAACTCTTCAGTTGAATGCAAGTTGCAAAGGTGAAGCCTAACTCTGTTACCATAATAATTATTTTCATTCATGTGCTGAATTAGTGACTCTGCAGCGTGGGTATCAAATGCATGGGCAGATGCCCAGACACTATTTTATGAAATACAAGAAGCAGGCATTAAGGTAGGCCATATCATCTTCATTGCTACTTTATCTGACCACAACCATGCAGGAGTATAATAGATGAAGGCTAGCATCATTTTGATTGAATTATTATAAAGTTTGGCGTGAAGCCTAGAGTGGAGCATTATGCATGCATGGGTTACCACCTCAGCCACTCAAGACACTTGAATGGAGAATATGTGATGTTGTTGAACATATATGCTACTTCTATGGGATGATGTAGTCAACGTGAGAAAGTTAATGTCAAATAAGGGAATTTAAAAAAAGGAACCAACATCTCATTTTCACAGATAGTTCCAGCTGCTGCTAACTTAGGATATTTTGAAATATATCACGTAAACTCTTTAACAATGTTCTCAAGTTTCAATGATAATACACCCTCTTCATTTGAATTTTGCCTCTCCAAAACCATGGAACGGAGAGACATGGATGAGTTACAACCATGCATCCTTTCTCAACAACCCTCAAGGTGGCTGGAAATAGATAATCATGACAAGCTCCAAGCGTTGGACAAGTCTTTGTTGAAGCCTTAAGTTGTAAAAAATGAATCGATTAGGCAAGTCCTCAACAAAGTTTGGGACTTCATTGAGGAGTTTTCAAAAATTTCATAATTAGCTCAAGTTTTCTACAGTGTTTGGTTATAGAAAATCATTGGAGAAAAAAAAAGACATTTTCTCGGAAACAGGTCTGCCTAATAGAGGCCAAAAGTTGGGTTACTGGTTTGAAAAAAAGAATTTCAATGTCAATAACTATACCGTGGATGATCCGATTTCTGATTACAATAACTATAACCACGGAAGTTTAAAAACCAGAAGAATTTCAATGTCAATCAAATTGGATGAAGGAGGGGCCATCAAGGGAACATGACAAGCTACGTCAATTGGATCAATATGGTTTCTAGTGTATGAGGGAAAAAAATAAAAGCAACAAAAAAATGGAGACCTCATGCACCTTTAGAAAGCAGTTCTATTGCAAAAGTCTCATATATGCTTGAACATTGGAGGAACAGAATCACAACATTATTTTTTTTCCCTTTATTCTCTTCCTCTATGAATTTCATGTCAAGTAAAATAATCACTTTATTTTGTTATTTTAGCATTATATGGAAGGCTTCATGTAGCTATTTGACAAGGTGCCAAAATTGATTTTCAAGAGACAACTGTTTAGTAAACCCTAATTAATGAGTCCTACTGGATCCTGTTACAACTAATCCTTGAATATGTAATTCAAAAAATTCTCCTCTTTAGAGGTTGTAAATCATCATATCATTTCTCGAGACAAGGATTGATTTTGTAAGAAACGTATTTGAGATGCTATTTGGATCGTCTAGAAAGCTTCAGGTATTGGAAAGGTGCTTCCATAATTGAAACAAGGTGGACATGGATGCTTGATATACTGGAAGACTTCTTGAATTTCTTAAAATTTGTATATTTTCAAATGGATGGGATCACTCCAACATTAGAAAAGCATCATTGAATAAATAACTTTAATAGCCCAGATAATGAAATTTTTTCCTTATTTCAACTCAAGCATGATGGGGGGTGGGGGTTGGAATAAATTTTCCAAGTGCAGATACAATTATTATTTATGATCTATATTTCAGTCCCTTTTTTTTATTTATGAGCTCAATCATGATCTCACAGGATAGGCCAAGACAAACTAGTGATTGTATATTAGTGATAATAAAGTGTTATGTTGAGGAGAGAATATTGCAGCAGTCAGGAACAAAGATGGATTTGGAGAATCTAGTGATGAATATTTACAAAAATGAAAGTTTAAAGAATTATCTAGATCACAAAGATCCTTTGTGTTTGTGGACACTGCCACAATACCACCAAGTTCATATCCAAAATTTTCAAGTGAAAAATTACTGAGTGATTATGTTCTTGTGCAATTGCCAATTACTAATAATGACAAACCATGTAGAAATGTTGTTTATGTTGTGAGTAGAGTTAATTGTACAAAGATAAATGTTTCAATATTTTTGGTAATACAAAACCCCAACCAGGTTTCATTCGTTTACTCTGTTAACCAAACCAGGTTTCATCAGTTTATGAACTACATATGACATTCTAATATCTCACTACGTGTGTTTGTACTACCTATTTCTTCTACTCAAGGAAAAAGGTCTAGAAAATATAATTCTGATAAGATATCAACGAAGTAGGTGGTGGACCGTCTTAGAAGTGAGGAATATTTGGGAATAGACACTCATTTAAAATAGAGAAGCTCCAAGAGTCCATTTCCAAAAATGGGAAATAATGCTCCAGCAAGTGCATTGGCCAGAATGTTTGTAAGTATTGCTGCATCATTTATTTGGTTGATTGAAGCATGGGGATCATACCTAAAATTGGTGGGAAATATATACAAAGACCCTTAGACTAGAGGGATATCAACCAATAACTAAGTGGGAGATGTTATTGAATATAGATGGCTAGATTTGGGGACTAGCTAACATTTAATCTCAAAAAATGTATAAGAAAGAGTTCCCTTTTTTAATTGGATGGATGATAGCCAACTTAAGGCTCATGTTTGTGGAGACTTTGAGATAGTTGAAGCTCCAACTGATGAGGCATATATCCTTCGAGTAAGATTAATTCATGGGTATAAAATGACTTAGAATTTCCTCAAAGCCAATCTAGGCCTATATGACCCCAACATATTCAAAAATAGCAATTCATCTACACTCTAGCGCACCTAGTCAACTTTCTACAAGGTTATAATGAAGGTTCTAAAGAAGCTTCATGGAGACATACACTCAAAACATAATGCTTTTTACTTTGATTTCCAAGAGGGTCAGTGTTAAAATTGGCAACTAGGGCCAAATTCCACTTTGGACTGCTCCTATGAGGAAGATGATTGCAACATTGGATTTATCTTTTCGAGAGGATCAAAATCAACCTAAATATCACTAAATTTGGAAAAGGAAAAGTATTCATTCACTCAAATGAAATTTCATAAGGCATGACCTTATTTAGGCAGGAAAAATTGAAAACTGAAAATTTGAATTTCCCACTTCAAGTAATCAAGTCGGCCTACCTAAGAAGGATATAAATAACCTATCCTAGGCACTTTGATATGCATTCCTCTCTCTGAAGTAGCTGTAGAAGAAGGTGATTTCCAGTGAAGGAGATGAAGGCAAGGTTAGGTTCAATTTTGTCATCTTCAAGGGCAGAGTTCCACAAGATGGAGGATGAGATTGGTTTGGGCACATTTATGATTTTTCTTGGGAATTTTATCTTCATCACAGGTCCAAGTTCAAGTAGATAGAATCCAAACCTATTAAGGGTGATTTTTATGAAATTTTGGGACTATTGTGAAGGTTCATTCTCTCAGAAGCCATCCGCACTAGTTTGGGTCACCTACAGCTAGGCCACAGGGCTTAAGAACCCTGTCCTAGAGGCCGAGAACCTACAACAAGAAAGCCACAGTCAGGGCTGCTTTATCATGAGGCTGTGTAGTGGGTTTTGAAGCCTAGAAGAAGGTTTATGGGATACCAACATTTGAAGGGACTGGTTGAAGGTAATCCGCAGTCTAGTAAAGGTATTTAAGGCTATGAATTGGGTAGTTTTTTACTATGTTTATGCCCTAGTCAATCCTACCAGAATTGCAGAGAAGACACAAGTCCTTGGAGCCTACACCAAACATCAGATTTGCAGCCTTGTTGGAACCATCCTCCTGTCTAAGGGTGTTAAAATTGGACAACTAGGTCCAAAATCCATGTTGTGATGCTCAGATGAAGACACCAATATTTTTATTGGGTTCCTGTTTTGAAGAGGTGCAAGATCGATCTAAAGATCATCTTGATCCGATGAGTAGAAAATTTATTTTGAATTTATTTTTAATACTTTCAAAATATGTGAAGTTCAGCCTTAAGGTTTTACACCCCCAACAAATGTGTCACACACCCTCAGTGATTGATATAAATAGAGTCAACGTTGGAGGACATTTCAATCATATCATCACACACATCCTCATGATCTAAATATGGATGCCGTAAATATTGATAATGTCGTAAATCTGGATGTTTCCAGAAATGGATACCGTAAATCTAGATGCCATAGATATGTATGATGCCGTAAATATGGATGATGCTGGAAATGGATGCCATAAATCTGGATGTCGTAAATATGGATGATGCCGGAAATGTGGATGTGGGATTCTTTTGTTGAATTATGTTGATTTTTGATGAGTTGTATTTAAGGGCTGTGTGTGTGACACTTCTGGTTGGTTGATTGTATTGAGACTTTGTTGGTTGAAGAATCCTATTGTCCATCGTAACGCACCAACGCACTTATATTTTTCTGGCTTGTCTTCTATCGATCTACTAGTATGTTCTATCAACACTTTACTTTCTTGTTTATGTGATTGCTGACTGACATTGGGGATAAAAGTAAAGTTGATTCGAACATAGAACATCTTAAAAAATTTACATGGTATCAGAGCTGAGGTGAAGACAAAGCCCTAGTTTGTAGCAATCACCGAAGAAGAGGATGGGTTTCTCAAACTAAAATGGCTTTAAGGCTGATGAAAAATTGACTGGGCAGGATGAATTCCATGCTTGGAAGATGACATTGGATCTTAATTTCGAAGACCAAGATGTCATGAACTATGTGCAGGGTAAAATCCAAGAGCCTCCATCCACTGCAACTGTTGCTGCCAAATCAAAGTACAAGAAGGGGGAAATGAAAGCAAAGCTGATGATCAGGGACTCAATTCGCAACGGAAATGCGCAACCTTTTAAAAGGTTAATAAATTCCAGATATGAGGAATCAAATGTTTTTGATGATAAAAGAAATGAATTCATTCTTATATATGCCCTATCTGCTGCATCTCCACCTGACACTATGGATGTCTAGTTGATAGATAGTGATGCCTCAAGGCACATCATTGGGTTCAAGGAAGCACTACTAATATGGTTGAGAATGATACTAATCTACAAATTATCCTTGGAGATAATGCCACACATCCCGTGAAAGGGACAAGGATAGTGAACCTCCACTTGTCTTAAGGTCAAGTCCTCCACCTGCAAGATGTACTATATGTACCCAATTTGAAGAAGAAGCTTGTGTCTATTTCGGCCATGGAAGACAAAGGTTTCAATGTGGCATTCATTAACGGAAGGTGTGCATGTGAAAGAATAGTTTCAAGGAAGATATCATGATTGGTTTTAAATTTGGTACACTCTACCAGGTTGGAGGAAGTCCACTGGGAGTGATGACATGTGATACTATCCGACAAACTGAACTATGGCACCAGAGGTTTGAACAACTTCACTACAAGGCCCTTCCCGAATCAAGGAAGGTGGTGACGGGGATGCCTGAGTTCTCAAATAATCATGAAGGTGTATGTCAGGGTTGTGCCAAAGGAAATCATACAAGGGGACCTTTCCCCTCAAGTGTCACAAAGACATCTGATGTCTTGCAATTAGTACATTCTGATTTGTCTGGTATGCTGCCCATGAAATCCTTGAGAGGATTTTCTTATTATATGAGACGAACGAGTTCAAGAACTTTTTTAGAGCAGCTAGCATCAAGAGGAAGACCACAATGTCTATGGGCTACAATGAAACTTCGAAGGCCTATAAAGTATATGTGCCTGGTCAAAGGGAAGTGGAGATATGCCACGATGTTACCTTTGACAAAGATGCTTCCTTGAGGAAAGTAATCAATCTTCCGATATCTGAGGAAGATCATGAAGCAAGGCCTGGAAATCAAGAAGAACCGAAGGATGAGACGATGCCCGATGTTGAAGGACCAATGGACCCAATTGATCCACCTCCTTCAATAGGGAAGAGACCATCATGGCTCAGGGACACTCTCGAGGATGCTGAGGGACATATGGCCCCATAGGGGGACATTCATGAAAGCAAGAAGCTAAGTAGATACCAAGGCTTTCTAGCAGCCATGAGTACTATTAGACAATTTGAGCCTGGATCTTTTGAGGAAGTCGTAAAGCATCAAGTCTGGAAGGAGGATATGCACGAAGAGTATGAGTTCATAATGAAGAATGATGTCTGGCATGTGGTTCAAAGACCAAAGTACAAAGTAGTTGTCACCTTGAAATGGCTTTACAAGATCAAGCATGGATCTGATGGAAGTGCTGAAAAGTTCAAGGCAAGGTTTGTTGCCCGTGGCTTCTCTCAAAAGGAAGGCATAGACTATGATGATATATTTTCACCTGTGGCCCGATATACCACCATCCGATCTATCATAGCCCTTGCTGCTACGTAAGGATGGAGTTTTCATCAGATGGATGTGAAGACCGCATTTCTGCATGGTGCAATAAAGGAAGAGGTGTATGTGGAGCAACCTCTGGGGTTCAAAGTCGAGGATCGGGACACCCATTTTTTCAGGTTGAAGAAAGCCCTCTATGGGTTGAAGCAAGCACCCAGAGCTTGGTATGAGAGGATAGATAGCTACTTGATGAAGCCAGGCTTCACTCATAGTAATGTTGATCCGAACCTTTACTTCAAGGTTGATAGAGAGAAGCCTCTCATTCTGGTGTTGTATGTGGACAACCTCTTCATGACAGGTGTTGTCCCTCTCATTCATCAGTGCAAGAGGGATCTTGCTTCTGTGTTCGAGATGAAGGACCTAGGACTGATGCACTACTTCCTAGGCTTGGAGGTCTGGCAGAGACCTGGGGAGATTTTCCTTTCTCAAGGAAAATACATTGTGAAGCTTCTGGAAAGATTTAGTATGATGGATTGTAAGTCCGTGTCGACACCAATGGAGCTCAAATTTAAGAATTTGAGTGGCAGCACTTCTGGGCCCATGCTAGCAAATCCTACTGAGTATCTTCAACTCATAGGGGCCTTGATGTTCTTAGTGAACACCCGTCTAGACGTATGTTGTGCAGTGAACACTTTGAGTCAACACATGGTTGATCATAACATTCACTGGGTTGGTGCCAAGAAACTCTTGAGATATCTCTGAGTCAAGATAGACCATGGGTTGAGATACACTACCGGGAGTATGATACTCCATGGATATACTGATGCCTATTGGGCTGGCAGTGTGGTGGATCACAAGAGCACGTCTGGATGCTACTTCACACGTAGATCTTCTTCGAGCAGGAAATTGGAGTCGGTAACCTTGAGCACCGCTGAGGAAAAATACATTGTAACATGTATGGCCCATTGTGAAGTCACTTGGTTGTGAAATTTGTTCGGTGAGCTATTCGAGCATGTGCTAGATGCCACCATTATCTTTTGTGATAACTAGAGGGGGATTATTTTGTCATATAATACCATGTTCCACGAACGATCCAAGCATGTTGATGGTTGGTACCACTTTATCTAGGATATGGTACAACGAGGTATCGTAAGGCTCAATCATATAGGAACTGATGAGCAAGTCGTGGATATTCTCACAATTCCCTTGGGTAAGGTCATGTTCCTAACCTTCTGTGAGAATCTTGGTATCGTGGAAAGACCCTATTCTGAGGGTCCTATTGGATGACGAGCTCTGGGAGCTATGGGGGGCTTTAGGGATAGCTTCTCGGAGCTATAAGCAACCACAGGGCTAGGCTTGCCAAACCTTGTTGGTGTGCTTGGGCCCCACTGTTATAATTGAGTTGGTTCGCTTCTCATGATCTATGCACTATATGCATCCTACCCATTTTAGTTCCGGACTCATGGGAAGTACCTCTTATTTGGCCAATGAGGTGGGAAAAGCTAGAGACTAGTAGCGAAGACTAATGGACGCATCAGAGATTTCCGTACTCTCTATCTAGGATGACACGTGTCCAACCACTTGATCTGGGATCAATTCTAGTGGGGTTTCGGACCTCCTACTGACTTCAGGTCAAATAGACAAACATTGGGTTGGTATGTGACTCTTTGAGTCCATGTGAGGTTTCAGACCTCCTACTGACTTTGGGTCAGATAAACCAACTTTAGGTTGGTATGTGACTCTTTGAGTCCATGTGAGGTTTTAGACCTCCTACTGACTTCGGGTCAGATAAACCAAATTCGGGTTGGTATGTGACTCTTTGAGCCCATGTGAGGTTTCAGACCTCCTACTGACTTTGGATCAGATAAACCAACTTTGGGTTGGTATGTGACTCTTTGAGTCCATGTGAGGTTTCATACCTCCAACTGACTTCAGGTCAATGAGACTAACTTCGGGTTAGTATATATGACTCTCTTGAGTCCAAGTGAGGTTTTAGACCTCCTACTAACTTCGGGTCAGAAAAATCGACTTCGGGTTGTTATCAGACTCTTTGTGAGTCCCATAGAGGTTTCGAACCTCTGGGATGAATCTGTCAGTCGGGAATGATGTCTTTGTGACTGACCCACTTTTGTTCTGAAATAAAGAGTCTAGCAAAGCAAGTTACGGTGGGATGACGCATGATGTTTGATTGCACAGGTGGATGGAGTTCTCCCTAGTTGAGAGGGAGTGTTAAAATTAGACAACTAGGTCCAAACTCCATGTTGTGATGCTCAGATGAAGACACAAATATTTTTATTGGGTTCCCCTTTTGAAGAGGTGCAAGATCATTCTAAATATCATCTTGATCCGATGAACAAAACATTTATTTTGAATTTATTTTTAATACTTTCAAAATATGTGCAGGTCGGCCTTAAGGTTTTACACCCCCAGCAAATGTGTCACACACCCTCAGTGATTGATATAAATAGAGTCAACGTTGGAGGATATTTCAATCATATCATCACACACATCCTCATGATCTAAATATGGATGTCATAAATATGGATGATGCCGTAAATCTGGATGATGCCGGAAATGGATGCCATAAATATGGATGATGTTGGAAATGGATGACGTAAATATAGATGCCATAAATATGGATGATTCCATAAATCTGGATGATGTCGGAAATGGATGCCGGAAATATGGATGATGCCGTAAATCTGGATGATGCCGGAAATCTAGTTGTGGGATTATTTTGTTGAATTATGTTGAATTTTGATGAGTTGTCTTTAAGGGTTGTGTGTGTGACACTTCTGGTTGGCTGATTGTATTGAGAATTTGCTGGTTGAAGCATCCTGTTGACTGCCGTAACGCACCAACACACTTATATTTTTCTAGCTTGTCTTCTATCGATCTACTGGTATGTTCTATCAGCACTTTACTTTCTTGTTTATGTGATTGCTAACTGACATTAGGGATAAAAGTAAAGTTGCATCAAACATAGAACATCTTAAAAAATTTACAAAGGGCAGTGATATTAAACCTTCTCATTTGCAAGTCATTTTAACTTTGAAGTATTGCATTCTCTCTATTTGCTGAGAATTTGACATTAATGATAAGAATAATTGATAAGGGTTTTCCCCGTCTTGGGGTTTTTCCCTCACTTGAGCCATATTCATGTGTTATTCTATCTTGTCTTGTCTTGTCTTGTTTTCAGCTTTTATTACTTATGTTATTTCATTAGTTACACTTATGATTAATGATATTGCTAAAGGATTAATGGGAAAATGATGTAACTAACCTAAGCTAAGAACATGTTAGCTCAAAATTAACATTTTTTCAGAGCCAGGTGAGGAAAAGCCCAAGCTTATGATATTGCGATCTCCAAGAAGCACCTAAGGAATTTTAGCAGAAGTCACTTTCAAACCTCTGTGGTAGGACAAGTTTGAGTTCAATAAAGAAAATCTGTGACATTGTCTTAAAGCCTTCTACAAGCCCTAATCAGTGAACTTGGGCACAAATTCAAAGAGCAGCTCAGTCATCACAAACAAAATCTGGAAGTCATCAAGGTATGTTTCAGAATTTATGAGGTGTGCTTTTAAGTGGTTTCAAGATATTTTCAGAGGTATCTTTAGCAGTAAAACTTCAGAAGGAGATGTTTCCCTTAAAGATCCTTGCCTGGACTATGAGGTATCATAGTAACATAAAATAATTTATATGTCAAGAACTCCTAATCCCTTGGCCTGGTGGAGTTAAGACAACTTAGGGTTTACTATGATCCAAATTCATCAGTACTATGGAATATTGAGTAACTTGATTCCTATTCTCCAAAAAATCAGTGATTTGTATTGCTGGAATTATTGTAGTATCACTGTAAGAATAAAATTCTAATCCTGACCTTTGTTCTACAACAAAACTTTGAGCATTCTTTTGGTGTGTGGAGCTCTAGATATAGTGACCTTATCCTACAATTAGGACATCAAATCACAAGCCTAATATCTAGTGATTCCGGCTACATTTGGATGTCATAAGGCAATTTATCTCTACAAGACTGAGCTCCAAGTTTCACCATATTTTGTGTTCTTCATCACAAAAAAATGAAATTTTTTGGTAAAATTGCCCTTGTTTCAAGACACTACATGTTAATGAAAGGTCTAGCTCAGATAATTTTTTTAAGACCTTCATTCTTGTGGCCCTCTTAGTGCACCACTCCAAAAAAATCACTGCACTATTATGTGATTAAAGTGGCACAAGAAGATCGAAAGGTTTAGGCAGTAAGAGGAAAAAAAAGTTGAATATAACCTCGGTTCCTCCTTTACAACAAATACCTACTCTTCCTATGTAGACTTGTGCAACTCCATTTGAATGGCAGCATGATCTCAATTCTAGACAAAGTGTAAATTAGCTACTGAAGTCAACACATTATTATTTTTTTCTTTGGGCCTTGTTCGTAATAAGAAGTGTCAGTCTTGAAGCTTGCAGAACTAACGCAATCAACCTAAAGTATCGAAGTCCAATACATATGTTACAGTTATATCTAATAGATCACTATGTTAAAATTCAAGATGTAAAAGTGTTGTGTAACGAAGATAACCCTTGTCACATATATATACATATATCTTCTTCAACGACTACCTACAAGCCAACTTACATAGCATACTGAGCTCAGTGACAATTACTGTGTGAGCATCTATGTTCATTAGAAATATGGAATGACTTAAGAAGCCTGTGGAGCATATCTATATTTGATCGAGTGAAATCTTAGCCCTCTTAAAGATATTCTGAACAGTTCTATTTGTGTTGTTAAATTGATAACAAATATACATACCTTGATACAACGACCAAGAATCTGACCTGGAATACACTCTTAGTATGGTTTTCATAAAAATTATGATAAGATCCATGTGATGTGTTGATCAGATTTCTGGGCCTTGATGTGTCCACAACGCAACGAATTATATCCTGATCAGTTGTGCATGATGATGACAACAAAATAATTGAAGTGCATGAAGACCTTTCTAAAACTTATGGGAGCCTTTTTTGAACTTGCCAAGGTTCTGATCAGCATCCCTTCTTCCTGTAGAATGCATTAATTTTGAAAATCAGCAACCCATTTTATTGATAACATCATACAAAAGACAACAGCCATTGGTGTGGGAATGCCTTTTCTGTCCAGAAATCTTACTAATTCACTCCATGAGAAAGGCATGTAGGACTACAATTTGGTCCCAGGGATGGAAGAGTCAAGGTTTACTGGGACTGGAAGGGGATTTTTATATCTCAATTGGATGACTATATCTAAGCTAAAGAAATAAGCATGGACATGACAGGTGTGGGCAACGCAAAGTTGTCTTTGGAAGCTCAAGTCTCATCCTAATTCAACTGTGTAGACAAATTGCCCCTAATATTATTGACAAATCTAGTGCATGGGCTTTCTTTTATGGGGTTAACTTTGACGTTAATAGTAATGGTTGCTGCTTGAAAAAGGAGTTTCACATATTCATATTTATTGTGATTCTATGAAGAATCAAATGGCTAAAAGGGGAAAGTAGGATGTTGAATCTGTTCTTGGGCCCCATTTCTTTCTCACATTTGTACAAAGAAAATAACAAATATGCAGACTCCCTCTACCAAAGCTGGGCTATCTATGGATGTTAGTTCATAGACTGTGCTCAAATCAAGAGCGATGGGCACACTTAGTATCTTTCCATAAGTTTATTGGATAAGTATTATCTAACAGTATTATTTTCTATTTTTTTGAGGAATTTGTTCCTATATACCAGCATAGATCCATATTAAATCTAGAGATATCAAGTGTTGAGAGGTATCAAATCTTGTTAAGTGTAAATTATTTTGATCATTTAAGATGGCTAAGAGGAATACAGGATGACAATATTTCTATGTAAAAATCATATTCATGGTATCTCTATTCTAGTAAAAGTTGATCTCTCATTTTTATCTCCTATATAGAAATTCTTATATTAGGGGTGTGTGTGTATGTAACATATAATATTATTATTCATTTGGGTCTAGCTCAGGTGGTTGAGAGGAGGAATGATTGTTATCCTCTCCACCCCGGTTCAATTCCCACAGGTGACATGTTGAGATCTGAATGAGTATATTGTCGTGATGGATTCAGCAACAGTTATAGTTACAATTATTAACCAACCTTGCTCCCTGAAGTATCCTCAAAATAATGAGGAACAACAATTATTAACAAGATTTTTTCTCAAAATAATGAGGAACAAAAATTATTAACCAGCTTTGTTCCCTGAAGATTCTACTATTTACTTTGGGTAACATCCTCAAAATAATGAGGGAGAGTACTCCAGGGTTTTCCTTAGGCAGTGTAAGCTGGAAAAAAGAATATAATATTATTATTATTTGTTAGAAGTTATATTTTTTTAAATTTAACTTTAACTTATGCACTTTAACTTTTTAGATAATGATGATAATTAATGATGGTGTAGGTTGTGGCTCACCTCATTTGTATTGTTGTTTACCCTATCATGATGTATAATGGTGGCCCATTTGTGCATTATGGTTTTTAGATGATGCTTTCAACACACATTGTATACCATACTTTGAGATTTTATTTTTGAGAGCCTTAACTGATGTTAATGTGTTTTTTGTAAAAAAAAATTATTTGAGCCTTTGGTTGAAATCTCCCTTCTCAGGGTAGTCCTAGCACACACTAGGGTCAATCAGTACTGAACATAGCTATTATGAAGCTACATATTTCATGTCTTTCTTCCAATATTTGATATGATGACCATTTGGGTAAACTCAAGAAATGCACCAGAGGTTGACAACTTCAATGTCCATATCATGACAATGGTTAGACAGACCTATGCTAGTATTCCTACTCAATGTGCCGAATGTACAGTCTAGATTCAAAGCATTATTACCCCCACCATTGCCCTTGTTCTAAAATTCCTTGCAATAGCTTTCTGGGTTTATGTGAAAGTGTCAAAAAATTTGTCTGGGGTACTGCTGTAGGCACTTTACTAACAATTTTAATTCAGAAGATACTCATATTAGATGACATGCATTGAAATAAACCACCCAAAGTTCAAACTGGAATAGTCCAAGAAGAAGATTCACACAATATTGGCAAATATAACTCAGAAATAGGAGTAACGAGTATTCATATTAATTCCCAGAATGAGATCCACAATAGCCAGAAGACTACCAATATTTTATGTTATCAATAAACACATGTAAATAAGGGACACTGAGTATAGAAACCTGGGACTGGTGCGTTACTTTTGCTAGTTTCCAGATGACTGTCTCACACGCAACGAAGAGTCAAAAAGTTCATTTTAAGCCCATATGTTTTGATTCACCCATACCAGAGATAAGGAACTCGTATTTCCCTTAGTGAATAGTAGTCAATACACAATTTAGTGATGCCAGGACCTATGGATAGTGTAAACTCAAACTCATTTAGCTTATTCGCAGCCTTCAGAGAGTAATTTGCTTGGTCATTGCAAGGGTGCACAATAACTGTTATACGATTAGGAAACTCATGCTAATCAATATTATTACTCAACCCTTCTCAGCATATTCTTCCAACAGATGGAATGTGGAATATTGGCCCTCAAGCTCAGGTAAATGCAACCCAATAACTCCAACTTGAATTGAGAACTTGTAAATGTATGTCTCAGCTAGTAAAAGAATGTATCACTACCAGAAAAATAAAAGGGGACTCGTGTAGTGAAAGATTAAAGTTTCGATTATATCCCTTAGAAAATCACACGATGCCACCCAAAAATTCGAGTTGCTGCAGATTGGTAGTCATGCTTATTTCTTCTTCACACTAAACCAAAAAGGAGCATATTTGGCTCCCTTTCCCTTGGTGTTTGAAGAGGTGAAGGATGCATATAGAATCCCTTCTCTGCAATGATCCTCTCCTCCTATGAAATCGAAGATTCATCGCATGATGTCAATTTGGAGCTAAGAGGAGACACAGAATTAAGAACAGGAACCTCTGACGTCTCCTTGTCATTTCCGAATAGGGGTTTCTGTCATTTTCCTGGTAAAGAGTGGAGAATTTCTTTCTCAGAAAACCTTTTTTTTATAAATCATAAACATTTTATTAGAAAATATAACAGATTTCACAGCTAACAGATGTCATAACTCCCACATATCGATTGCGAATATTTATAAAAATAAACAAGATCTCGTAGTTTTCAGCTCACAGGTTTCATAACTAAAAACGAAAAATAAGGATTTGCATACAGCCATAGTCTGGCTCGACTAGTACCAACGCATGTGGATCATATTCATAGCTACCATCATCAAAACCCTCCACCTCGCGGGCCGAGCTACCAGAACATACTTCACGCCCTGCTTCATTATTTCCAAGGCGTCCAAAGGGGTCGGATCCGAGAGGCGTCACTGGGCTGAGAACGAGTGATAGGAGATGGAGCAGGCTGGGCAACAGGATTTCGAGCGGAGGCACCGCCCTAGTAGATATCCTTCCATGCAGATTGAGGCAGAGAGGATTGATTCCCAGACCTATCTGCATATTTCTCAAAATCTAATGCCTTTGGTGCATCTTGAAGGCGGGTTTTGGAGGAGCCACTTTGATTCCGGGAAGTGAAAGATTAAAATTTCATTTCTATCCCTTAGAAACTCATAAGATGCTTCCCACCACTCAAAATAAAAAACTAGAAACTCATATGATGCTTCCCCCCACTCAAAATCAAAAATTCGAGGTGCTCAATATTGCCACTCAAAATAAAAAAATTTAGGTGCTGAATATTGGTAGATGTTAAGTCATCGGTTCAATTTTTTTGTTCGGGTTTAATTTTTGGGCATTATTGGACATAGTCATGATCTCTATTTGGGTGTTATTCTTGGACATGACTATGATGTAGCCTCACCACTGCCTAACTAAAAAAAATTAACAAAAACAAAAAATATATAATTAACAAAAAAAAACCCAAGAAGAACTAGATAAACCCAACCAAAAGAATTAAGTTCTAGATCATGTCAAATGGAATACTGAACTAGCACAATTTCATCCAACCCCAACTATTCCAATCAATACTAAGCCCAAATATTTTGAATATTGAGTTTGCATATGACTAAGTTCCAATATCTGATATCTTAGTGATTTGGTTAAAGTTGAGAAATGCACCATAGATTGGCAACCTCAAGTTGACTACCATAACAGCATTTAGACTATGAAATTATTTAATTTGATGATTTTAGTCTTTTGGAAACTACATGTAGTATTTTTGGCACAACAGTGCCCATGCAATAAATTCTTGTTGAGCAAGATCCATATTACTAAAAATTAGATTTGGTGCTTGTAGGTATTTTTATGTTCTGTGGGGCTTGGATATATCCAATATGTATGTATTTCTAGGGGAAACAAGAGATAGAGACAATGAAGATTTGATTGGAGGAATGCATAAAAAATTGATATTGAAAGGGATCGTCATTGATGGAAGTGAAAATGTTTTGAGGAGTCCTACGAGTTATGGAAATGAAGATGTTTTTCCTTAAGAAAGTCCAAATATAGTGTCAGCTATTGTAAGTGATGATAAATAAGAATTAAACAACCAATAAATAATTGCATCTCTACATTGGTTTGAGGGATTAATTTGCATCTTATCATATGTAGTTACTTCTCATTGTCATAAGTGATGATAAAGAAAAATTCAATAGCAAACAAATAATTGAATTTGGATGCAGAGTTAGTATATTGTATGTAGTTACTTCTCGTTGTCATTGCTTTTTGACATTTGTACATATGTGCATGAAGAAAATTGAAACCAATGATATATACTTCAAAGGAATTGTGAAATAAGTCTAATATTAAGGAGAAAATTAGAACTTATGTGGCTAATAAAAAAGCCCAATTTTGATCTAACGTAATAATTCCATGTGTAATATAAATGACTTCACTTAAATTCCCTTGATAAAGTTTCACATTTCATTGTCAATCAAGCCAATCTAAAAGTGAGGGACAGAGGGTTCATCAATTACCCTTACTCACAATATAACTCAAAAACTGGCATCCATAATTTTACCACATAGTTGCATAAACCCAAGGGTATTAGTGTGCCCAAGTAGCCATAATAGAGGTGGGGAACATGATACAATTTTGAAATGGTAGATCATAGCAAATTAAGTAAAAAATTTCAATGGGACCATGTTTATCTAGTGAATATGGTGGCATGTCATTGGGCCAACCATCAAGATTCAATTCTTCGTAGGCATAAATAAGAGGTTTGGGAGAGGTGCAATTTATGGGTTAACCAAAAACTAAGTGTGATGCATCCTTCCAAGCCATTTCTCCCACAAGTGATGGAACCCCACATCTTAGGAAGAGTTGAAATGAAACCTTAAAAAAATATTGATACACACCCACAAAAGGAAGAACATAACATTTATTGCAGCATTCACTTGTCATTTACCCTAAAAAAAACATGGAGAGAATGATAATAAGTGTCACTGATCTACACCTCTTGCATGCACAACTTCTATACTCAATCAACAGCCAATCTAGGAGGCCTTACTAATAGAAACAAGCAGATATAGAAATAAATGAAAGATAGAAGGATAAATAGAAGAATGAGAATGATCATACCTATGGAGCTGGGGTTCACATCTCCATTATCATTGGGATGGACTTGGGTTTTGGGCTTCTTGTCACGATCCATTCATGAACACCTGCCACCACTTTTCACAAAACCTCCTTTTCTATCTCTTTTCTCCTGACTTCTTTTATTACTAGGGACAACCACAAATGTAGATAGATATCTATAGCAACAATAGTTGCCAAGCACATCAGAAAATTCCTCCCTCACTCACATTTTCAACTTTTTTTTTTCATTTGAATGCCTATTAAATAGAAATCTCAAACATGTCGAACACCTGCCACAACGTTTCATAGAACCTCCTTTTCTATATATTTTCTCACAACTCCTTCTATTTCCAGGGATGACCCCAAATGTAGATAGATATATGTAGCAGCTAAAGGTGCCAAGGACATTAAAAAAATCCTCCCTCGCTCACGTTTTCCACTTTATTTTCATTTGAATGCCTAGAAAATATAAATCTTGAACACTACGATGTGTCAATGGGGGAGCTTTTTATTTTGGTATTCTATGGTTTTTAGTATGTTTGAGTTGTTGATATGATAGAGGTGCACGAAGGTGGTATTGAAGGAGGTATTGCTGGGGGTGGCAGTGCCTCTGTGTGGAATTCTCCATTTCTGGTGCTTGGTCTGGAAATTGGTGCACCTATTGTTTTGGTGGGTGGTTCTTGGTGTCTAGTGGTGATAAGAGAGTCGCCCATTTGGAATACATAGATTCGATATCCTAGTGTGGGTTGTGTGAATCTTCTTGGAAAGCGTCAACCTGGGGTGTGTTCCTCCTGCCTTCTCCTTCTCTAGTTTTTTCGGGTTCTTGCCGAGTTTCCCAATTGATGGCAAGATGGTAGCTGGGACATAGAATGTGGTTTCCTGAGGAAATTTAAGGGTGAAGAGAGATCTGGTTTTTGGGTGTGGTGGTAGGGGAAAGTTCCAGCAGACCGAAATATAATAATGGTTGGATTTGGCCCTCCTGGTTTTATCACAATGAGACCATCCTCGCAGCACGGGAAATCCTCACCCCCGGCCAAGCAAGGATATGTGGGCTTAGATGATATGGAAATAGTGGTGGTAGGAGCACACCGAGGTGGTAAGACCGTCGGTCACTCCCAGCTTGCTGGTGTGGGAACGCGAGGCGGTCGTGGTGGATGAAAACAGGCCTCCCATGGTAGTGGAAGTGTAAGGTCACAACAAACACATCATTAGGGTGGTGGAAAATAAGGAGGAACAACTAACTGGAACTTGTAGGTGTGTAGCTCCCGGCCCACGGTAAATTCAACATTGTTTTCTAGAAAAATGTCAGGACCTAATTCAAACTCTAATGGATCAGGTGGACGTAGTGGAATGGGTTCGTAGGGAGGAGCATATTGAGTTTATGGCCACTTTGGATAGGATGCACTACTTCCAGTGCCTGGTCAAGGAGAAAGTATTGGTGGTGGTCTAGCGAGGCCAAAAACACCTTGTAGAAAAAGTGGAAAAGTTGGACACTTGGCTCGCACACTTATAAGGGCATGTCCATTGCAACTTTCATCCACCATCCCCTCTAGGAACAACCTTAGAAATCCCAGCTTCGATTACGTCGGATGACTAGTATTCTCTCATGTATTTTTTATGTATTACATGTATTTTGGTGTCTTTGACCCTCTTATTTATGGATGTTGTCCTTAGCCTCATTTTTGTATTTTTGTCACTTGTTGCAAACATTGGTGAACAAACCCAGTCGGGGTGAGACCACCTATTTTTTTTCTTTGTTGGTTAATGTACATATTTTTCACCATATGAATGAATATCAACTTACAAAAAGAAATGTTATGTTTATCTATTCATTAAATGTAAATATGAATATTTGACCTTAGATTTAAACAAGAGTCACACTTTTAACATAGATCAATGAAGTTTAAAGATTAAACGTTATGACCAAATAAATATAAATATACATATTAATTTGACTATCTAAATATTACCTTTACTAAAACTATAATGAAGGTATTAGTGTAAAGTAGATAGATATTGATACATGCAATTATGTTAATTGTAGATTAATCCATCTGCAGTGTTAAACTTTAGAGACAAAAGAGTATTAGGAATTTTAACGTTGTAGGTGGACTCAAAGACCCATTTTTCTCTAAATCTTAACACTGTAGATGGATTCAGAGACTAGTTTAGTGAAATGTAACACTTCAGTATCAAAAATTGCAAATTTTCATTTATGGAGTGACACAATTAAAAATTACTAACATAAATGACTAATTGATATACTTTTTGTACTTGTTATTTGGTCATATTTTTATTCTTGGACTATAATGGTCATTTTCATTAATCATTATTAATTTTGTCACTTATTATCTATTCATATATTTTAATCCTAGACTAAATTAGTTATTTAAGTTAGTAACTTTTAGTTTAGTCATTTATTATCAAGTCGTATGTTTTATCCCTAGACTAAATTAGTCATTTAAGTTAGTCGCTTTTAGTTTAGTCACTTATTATCTAGTCATATGTTTAATCCCTAAACTAGATTAGTCATTTAAGTTAGTCATTTTTAGTTTTGTCACTTAAAATTTCTCAAATTTAGTAGTATTTCACTTGAAATAATTGCAATCACTAAATTTTTTAGTCACCTAGTCATTAATTTCATCATTTTCTACTAATGAATCAGGGTCAGTTATTTCAAGTTGATTTCAGTTAGACTAGTTCTAATTGTTTGAGGATCTAGTGGAAGGTTAGTTGTGTAGTGGAACTTCATTCTAACTCAGTGATCATCCCATCTGTGGTGGAGATTCCAAGGCAGTGCACATTTAATTATATACTATATTGAGTGTACATGAATTGTGTTGGTAAGGTGATCAACCCTAGGAAATTGTGCAAACATTTTAGAGGAATTTCCTAAATAATAGGGGCCTAATTCCCTAGGACTTGTGCAAGGTGATAGGGGCTCAAGTAGAGGCAGAAATTGACTAAGTTTTGGTCAGAGCTCCTCCTTGAGCAGAGAGATAGGTTATTCACTTGCAGGTTTTGCTTAGAAGGAGCAAGAAATTGTAATACATCTTTATTCATCTGACTTAATGCAAGTAGGCATAAGGGATTTTTAGTAGTTTCTTTCCTTTTGGAATGAGGTTTCCTAACAAGCTGCAAAACTAGTCCACTTTGATTACTTTTGATTATATTTAATATAGCACAGGGGTTTTTGGGTGGGTCAAAGCCCCGAACGCATTGTAATGGGTCAAAGGGTAAACTAGGGGTCCGAAAACCATGGGTTGTGGACCATAGGAAAGTCGGAGTTAGATTTTTATAAATAGAAATGTATTTTGTATCGAAAAAGATAGGATTGGATGAGATATTGAGGTGATTTTTTGTTTAAGCTGTCTATTTGAGTTTTGGGGGAACAGACTCCTGCTGGCTATGTGCGCGGAGATCCTAGTCCAGCTGTGTGCCGACCCTGCTACTGTGTGCGCAGGTTGGGGAGGGAATTGTAAGGAAAGGTTGATGAATGAATGAATGCAAAGGGTTATTAGATGTCTGAATCTGTGAGTACTGTTATATAAACTGCTGATAATTACTGTGTTATGTATTTTCTATCTTTCTACTGCAAAAGTCTGTGTAATGAATGCTTGGATCTAGATCTATTTCGCTCTGTTTATATAATGTTGTGTTGATGTTATGAAAAGAATATAATTGAAGATATAGTGCATGTGGAGCAAATAGATACATACTTAACCTTACGAAGAAACAAGGTAATATGAACAGAACACATCTCTGCTTGCCTTACCCTTCCTTTCTCAGTGTGTGGAAACCTGGTTCCAACACCCACCCATACTACTTTGGGTGAGACTGTGACCTGCGAAAGTAGGTCACTACCAAAAGGGCCAATAGTATAGGGGTTTGTTGACAAACCTTGCACACTAAACCTGGGTCAGGACCCCTCAAGCCAACAAATGGTTCCATTTCCAGGACTGAAAGAGGTCTGAGAGAGGAATCGGGTAATCACAAGAGAATAATGGAAGCCTAAAAAAAAATAGATCGAGGATTGGTTCGAAAGGTAGATCCAGGAGTTCATAATAAAAGAAAATTGCAGTGAGAAGTTAACAGCGGAAAAGTGGAAAAATAGGTACGTCCTTACTGAGAACTATGAAATATTTTTTGTAACCTTTGCGATTGGACTCCAGAAGTGTTGGAAGGATGAACGGGTCACTCTGTGACCCCGGAATTGCTCGAACAGCTTGAGAAAATTTATAATAATATCACACGTATGGTGGATCACTGGATGGATAGTGTGCTGGGAGGGTTTGTGACAGAATTTTCCATCGATCAGTTTGTATCATACTTTGATGCCGAACGACGATTCTTCAAGGGATTCGGAGGAAAATTTCTGAGGACGTTACCGTTGTTGATCAAGAAGTTACTGTGCGAAAAGATCATCCTGTGTAGTCATACGGACTGAATGACCTCGGATTTAGATGAGAGTGCGACCCGCAGTGGTAAGTACTATCGAACCAACCTTGACGGAGGGAGATCCGCCTACAATCCATTTCAGGAAACTACTGCGCATGACCCCTCGGCCGTATCGCCACCTCGGACACGTAAAGGTAAGAATTCTCTTGTACCACCACCCCCCCTAGACAGTGATATGGCCACGCATTTGAAACTACCTACCTTCAAAGGGGTAGGAGAAGAATATATGGACCGATTTTGATTTGTAGCAGACTCTGTTTGGACTGCACAGAATGTGGCAAGCGATATGATAAAGAGGGCGTAGCTATATTTGGAATTCAAATATAGAGCTTTGGACTGGTATATGCGGTACGTTTCCTAGAATGGGACCGCCTCCATTCAAGATATCAAAGATGCTCTGAAGCAACAATTCTGGAAGCCAAAGTCTTATTCCCAGTTGGTAGCGGAAGTAAAGGACTTCAAACAAGGTGCGTCTGAGTCAGTATGGGAGGTTGATCAGCAACTGAAGAAGGAAATTAGGGAAGGAGGGTTCGACTATGATGATAGACAACATATAGAGTGGTTCATTGCTATGTTGTTACCCCACCTGTGCACTCCGATGAGTCATCAAACCTTTGAATTGCAGGAGAAAGCTGTGGAGGTTGCTATGAAATTGGAAGCTGCGCCCCGGAAGGATACATCAGCAGGGGTACAACAAATCTAGGAACAACTTGGGGCTATGCATATGGAGATACAGAACCTGCGAAAAGAAAGAGGAAAGGACATATGCACATCTCTTTGGTACATACGTTGCCGGATGTCTAGCCATACGAAGGATTAGTGCCCTCTGTTGACTGATTATATGCAAGAAGGAGGGCCTAGTCCGATACGCCCAGGGGTGAGTAGGGAACCTACCCCGTTGCGAACAGCATCAAGCGGATCTGCGCTATGGTGTGATGATTGTCGAGTAGTAGGCCTACATGATACAAATCATTACCCTCGGCTGGGTGCGTACGTCCCAGAACTAAAGCAACAATGGTGCTAATTTTTTTGATCGGTGGGCCATGATGAGCATAACTGTCGATCATATGACTTAATGATGGATCGGGGGAACTTATATCTAGTGAAATCAAAACCTGCATCGCCAAGATTGGCTACACACTTCGAAGGATCATCGGCCCAAGGTAGAGGAGGTCGAGGAGGAAGAACAGGTCGGGGACGAGGTCAGCTAATATGTTATAACTGTCGAGAAATAGGACACTTTTCCAGAGAATGCCCTAATCCCACTAGGCTGTCATGTAAATATTGTAGGTAGTTAGACCATGAGGTGGAAGAGTGCCCAATTTTAATAACCAAGATGCAGGAAAAGAAGCCTACCCCTACGTAGAACGTACAGAGGGTTAAAATGAGCTACATGAGATGGACCCAAGTATAAAAGTCATGACATGTAGTGGTTTGGACACCCAGGGAAACAAAGAAGGGCTTGTCTCTTGGAAGGGAGTGTCTTGAAACGAACAAATACCATTGGCAACCCACGCATAGCCCCAGATCGAAGAAGGAGTTGACCCCTTTTTAAAGGCATGTCTAAAGTTGCTACGGAATCCGCAAGCCATAGGAAATCTCCTAGCATTACTTAATACCTACATAGCTCAGCCCATCTTGATCCTTGAGACCAAGGATGTACACAAATTGTACAGCTATAAGAAATGCACCGGGATACAAATGCGGTTAACTGCGCAGATCAGAGACTATCAAATGGATCAAGTTATCTTAGATCCTGGATCGGATGCCAACGTTTTACCAAAAAAAACATGGCAACGAATGGGAGAGCCTAAGTTGGAATGGTCGACTATCCAGCTGTGAATGGCGAATCAACAAAATATCATGCCTCTGGGTAGGTTACCCAAATTCATGGTAGACATCGCAGGGGTATGGGCCCTATCTAATTTTGAAGTAATAGAAATAATAGAAGATCCCCTACCCTGCGCTCCTTTGATTGGACTGGAAAATAGACTTGGGAGGTGTCATCAATCTCAAGAAATGCAGTATGGTATTCAAAAACAAAGGTACATGTGTCATATTACTACTAGACCCAGTAGAAGGTGTGCGGTACATTGAGACAGCCTATGAAAAGGAGGAATTGGATCGCATTTATAAGATAACTGCGCAGGATGAAGATTGGGTTAACACCATAGATGAAGGAATTCTCTGTTGGGAAAAGAACAGTGAATTTTTTTTCGAATCCGATCAAGAGCTAGAGAATTGGCAAGGATGGTTGCATGAGGTTTCAGTGCTATGAAGCCTTCAGACCATCAGGAATTCTCGTCGCATTTCTACCACAGAAAGAACCTCACCTTGCCAAAAGGACATAGGCGAAGATCAGCAGCCTGATGAACCAAAGAGTCCTATGGACTATAGGCCAGAAGCATTACTGCTAAGGCTATGTGAAACACCTACACACGGGTCGGTATTCTTTACTCAGGGGAAATACTGGAGTAAGGTGATCCTGTGCATAGGGACACTTGTGACTAGATGGGCTCCGAGCTCAGTTGACCTACACATATACCTACTGCGGAGCAACGCTCAAGAGTGCGAATGAACCTGGCCCTAACAAAATTACTAGGGTACCACAGCCCTCAGCACATGTAGTATTACAGACCTGTCTGAACACCAGCAAACATCTCAAGTAATAAATGACACCATGATGTATGATGCAACCAGGAACGTCCTGTCCGCATGTGAAATAAAGGCTTTGACAAGACTGCTATCCAACTTGCAGGTTCACCTCGCCTCGACCCTCACTCCAGATATGTACACGACATACAAGTGTCATCTATGGTCTGAAAACTCGTGGACACGACCTAGGGCATGAAGGATAACTGTCGGCATGTCCTGATTTCATAAGAACAGACCCCCACAAGTACGAAAAACAGGCGGCAGGTTGTCAATGCATCAATTAATGGAAAGAACGGTCCGCAGAAGTGAGGGTATGTGCCACGAATGAACTCCCTCACCAATTAATAACTCTGGAGGGGGCATGGATGGTTGGAAAGCTTCACGCCGGGCTGCTTATTCACTGTTTGGTAGGCTCTAGCTATCTACATTCTGGGTTTTTATGTTCATCCATATTCTCTGTAACGTTCGTCGTTCTATTAAAACTATGGACTCAGACCCGCCGAAAGAACTAGTGCAAGGACCTGGGACTACTGAGTGCAGTTATAGGATGGAGCTCGGGCTTTCGATAGTTAGGATTTTTTGCAGGCCATGAGGAATGCTAAGATACAAAGACATGCTACGATGTCTCTGCAGCTCCCAAGTGCCACCTACCTAGAGTAATGTATGTTTCCTCCCTCGCACTACCATAATTCACACTCCTGAACTAACTATTGAGGACGTCCAACTAGATTTAGCATAGCTATCTGGTTCAGAGTTACAAAGACTATCCTCTAGGGTGGTGCGAGAGGTCCGCCACCATGACCAGGACAACCAGCAGTATGCCATACCTCCAGAAGTCCAGGCCCAGTGGATTGCCGTGGTCACAGACACAATGCGTATCATTGAGGAGAAGCTGACGTAGGGAGAAAAATTGGTTGCAACAGCTACAAATTTATGGATGACAGTGCAACACCATTCCATGATTTAGCATATCCAGTAGGAATTACAGTAGGCAGAAGATGTTCTGGATCAAGTCCGAGCCTCCGCACCTTCCCCCAATTCTTCGTAGAGCCTAGCCACCATAATAGGATTGAGGACCTCCGGCACTCCAAGAAAGTTGTTCAAAAATGACTGAAGCCATGGTCTAATACTGCACTCCAGCTGACACACCATGCTCAGTCCGCCATCGCATGTCTCCCAGGTTTTTAGAATCGATCACTATGAATAAATATGGGTATGCCTCCCTCGCGTTGGTCAACATTTCACAGTAAGCCGCTGCCCAAAGTCTGGATGTACTCCCTCCGCTTGTCCACACTTTGGATACCTTGAATACGTAGATCGATGATGCACTAGTGCAGTGACTCGGGACGAGTCACAAGATTATGTTGGGGGACTGTTGGAACGAGGTCTCCTAACAAGCTGCGAAACTGGTCCATCTTGATTACTTTTGATTATATTTAATATAGCGTAAAAGTTTTGGGGTGGGTCAAAGCCACAAACGTATTGTAACGGGTCAAAGGGTAAACTAGGGGTCCAAGAACCATGGGTTGCGGACCATAGGAAATTCGGAGCTAGATTGTTATAAATAGAAATGTATTTTGTATTGAAAAATATAGGATTGGATGAGCTATTGAGGCAATCTTTTGTTTAAGCTGTCTGTTTGGGTTTTGGGGGAACAGACTCCTGCTGGATGTGTGCACGGAGATCCTAGTCCATCTGTGTACAGACCCTGTTGCTATATGCACAGGTTGGGAAGGTAATTGTAAGGAAAGGTTGATGAATGAATGAATGCGAAGGGTTATTAGAGATATAAATCCATGAGTACTGTTATATGAAATGCTGATAATTACTGTGTTATGTATTTTTTGTCTTTCTACTGCAAAATTCTATGTAATGAATTCTTGGATCTAGATCTATTTCGCTCTATTTATATAATGCTATGTTGATGTTATGAAAAGCGTATAATTGAAGATCTAGTGCACGTGGATGAAAACAGATACATACTTAACCCTGCGAAGAAACAAGGTAATCTGAACAGAACGCAGCTCTGCTTGCCTTACCCTTCCTTTCTCAGGGTGCAGAAATATGGTTCCATAACCCACCATACTACTTCAGGTGAGACTGTGACCTGCGAAAGCAAGTCACTGCCAAGGGCCAATAGTATAGGGGTTTTCTTAGCAAACCTTGAACACCGAACCTGGGTCAGGACCCCTCAAGCCAACATTTCCCCTGGAAAAATACTATGTTTGTTTGTGTTATTTCTCATTTCATGTTTGTGATTGATGTTCTAAATTGTGAATTTAATTCCACATAGTAGTAGAGTAGGATTATGTCTTGTGATTTAGATTAAAATCACATAAGAGTAAGTGTGTAAGTGTCTGTCAAGGAGTGTAAGTGAATTTCAGGTGTCCCATGGACAAAGTGTGTTAGGATAATTTCATAATAGGAATTGCAGGAGGAAATACTATGATTGTGAAAAGGGGATGGAAAAATCATTTTCAGACAAAGGGAGACTTTGTGCTAGACACAGCACTATTTTTTCAATGACTTGGTTGGGTTCCCAAGTTGCTAAAATAGTAAGATTATCTATGAGGGCATGACAACTAGTGACTTCTGAGGTGTGTAGGGAATCCTAGGAAGTCTTAACACATGCTAGAAAGTTCCAAGGCATGTTAGGCATTCCAAGATGTGTTAGGTGCTAGGGTGTGGTGCCAATGCAGGCTAGGGAGTGCCAGGGAAATGGAAGGGAGGACTAGTTTCAATTGCATGGAAATTAATGAATAAGAGTGTGTGATAGGGAGTGTTACCAAGTTCTAGGAGTGCTAGGGAGGGAGTGAAAAGGCATGATAGGCAGTGCCAAGGCATGATAGAGTGTTAGGAAATCATGCCAATATGTTCCAAGTTCCAGGTTGTGCCAATGTGTGCCAAGGAGTGTTATGGAGTGCTATAGAAACACAAGGGAGCGCTAATATGTCATAATGCATGGAAATGAATGAATAAGAGTGTGTGACAGGGAGTGTCAATGATTTCCACGTGTGTTAAGGAGGAGTGACAACGAATTGTTGGCAATGCTCATGAATGTTAGAGTGTTAGGGCAGCATGCAGCCAAGATGTTCCAATGCTTGCAAGGAAGTGTTAACTGGGACTACCACGGAAACGAAAGGGAGCACTACGTCAAAATGCATGGAAATGAACAAATAAGAGTTTGTGATTGGAAGTTTCATTGAGTTATAGGCATGCTAAGGAGGGATTAACAAGGTATGTTAGGCAGTGTTAAGGCATTCTACAGGCCAGGGCAACATGCCAAGATTTCCTAGGTGCTAGGGTGTACCAACACGTGCCAAGACGTGTTAGGGAATGTTATGGAAACATAATGAAGCACAAGGTAAAAATGCATGGAAGATCAAAATGAATGAATAAGAGTTTGTGATTGGGAGTGTCAATGAGCTCTAGATGTGCTAAGGAGAGAGTGACAAGGTATGCTAGGTAGTGCCAAGGAATGCTAGAGTGCTAGGGCGGCATGCCAAGATGTGCCAGGTGTTAGGGTGTGCCAATGCATGATAGGGAGTGTTAGGGAAACAGAAGGAAGCACTAGATCAAAATGCATGGAAATGAATGAATAAGAGTATGTGACAGAGAGTGTCAATGATTTATAGGTATGTCAATGAGTTATATGTGTGTTAAGGAGGGAGTGACAAGGTTATATGCTACATAGTGTCAAGGTATGATAAACTACCAAGGCATGTCAGGAAGTGTTAGGGTGTGTAAAAGCATGCCAAGGAAAGTAGGGGATGCTAATACATGCAACATAATGCCAAGGAATTTAAGACATGCGAGGTGCTATGGCATGTCAATATATAAACTGTGTTTCTTAGTTGTTTTACAACCACAGTTGGATGTGATGAGCCTTGTCTTGGTAACTTTTCAAGTGGGATGAGTTGAGACTGGACATGAGTAGCCTAAGATGAGTTACATGTAGTTCTTAGGTGAAAAAGTCATATGTTGAATTTCCAAGACATATGAGAATTTGGTTTTGCTATTAGAATATTTGATGCAAACACACTCAAGTGCCACAACACATCTACTTTGCACAATGAAATCTACACACATTAGGGAATCAACTAGTGCACATGACAATTTTTAACTTTTTCAAACCTTTCTTCGTTAATTTACAAACTATAATAGAATAGGTTGGAGATCTTGTACCAGGGATCATGGTCCTTTACAATCAAACTGATACAAGGAATACAACTAGGTCTTGGTGTTAGTCTTTTTACAACCAATCTACCTCAAACAAGACAACACTTTAACCACTTTTTGATGGTGGCCACACATAGCCCTTTCAGTCCACATGTATTGAACATGACATCTGGCAGGTCCTCTTTCCTCCCATTATGAAACTCCTCAATTTTCCTCTATCAATGATCAACTCCTAATCAATGTATAAATAGGATTTATTTGGATTCATTTGTATCATCACTTGAGTTGGGATCTCTTTGTCTTTAGAGAACTTCACATTTTTCCTTGGAGGACTATTTTGGATGATGGATGCATTTTGATGTATGGATTTGGGATATTTTTATGTGGAGCTTTGTTTTTGCAAATGTGAACTGGTTGGATATACTCTCTAACATTGTGAGTGAAAATTTAACTATATTCTTCTTGTTGCTACATACTATTGAATTTCACTATAACTAGGGCTAATTGTTGCATGATGGAAATGTGGAATTATGTGTCTATTTAGCTTATTTAATGTATGGACCATTTTTATATGAATGAAATGTCTTAGAGATCATTTTATCTCAATAATATTGCACCATTTGTTGAAGTATAAATGCTTGAAGGTCACCTTTCGTATTCCTCCAACATTGGACAAAGTTGACTTTCTGGACCTCCTTGATCAAGAAACCAAATTATTGTTCATTATCATCCTTGACTCCATATCCCCAAGTGAATTAGGCACTAATCCCACAAAAAGGGTGATGATTTCCCCCCCTTTTTTCACAATTTTCCACTTTTCCCTAGGTCTAGCCCCATTATGTCACCTAGGGCATCAATTTCTCAAGAATCTAGCTAGATGAAAACTTCGATCTCCTATAGGCAGCTTCATTGGTGGGTCCCCTCACTCTCCTCAGAATTTGGGCCAATTACGACGATGCAATATCCAGATACCTCAAGCCCTAGCTCTAGGATCAAGTTTTTCCTAGGTGTTCCCAAGGCTAGAACCTAGTAGGATAAATTTGACACATCGAAGTAAAAAATCTTTCCTGATCCTTTCCCCTCACATTATCCAGTATAGGAACATCATTCGTTGCTAAATTCCATCCTCGAACCTTGGTTTGGTCCACTTGGTCCAGTGTGGTCCCATTTGGTGTCAAAGGCCTTTTATCAAGGAACGTTTGGGAATCAAAGTTCCCAAGGGATTTTATGGATTGAGAAATTCCTTCATAATTCTTATTCTTCTCCCTCAACCCTTCAATCCCCCTCCTCTCTCCCTATAAGATCAAGTCCCTTGCTTAAAAGGCAAGCAAGTCCCACTCTTTATTATATCTTAGGGAAAGGGTTTCTAGGGCTAGTGAACTAGGGCTAGGGCTAGTTGGCTGGCCCACTTGACTGCTACTTTAGTCCTTCAAATTATGCACATTCTTAGGCCCTATATACTTGCCCTTCTACCAATCTTGTTGTCCTTCAAAAGTACAAGAGTTAGGGCTCTTCTTTGACAATAACCTAACAACCCTCCAATTGTACTTGGACTACCATCAATCTACCCAACCACAGTCAATTATTTTTACTGATCTAGGGCCCACAATATTGTCTTCATCTATGGATCTTCAAATCTTCCACCTAACAATGGTTTGAGTCTTCTCAAAATAATTATTCTTTTGCATCAAAAATTTGATCTTTGTTGTCCAATCTATGAAAAAATATGAGCTACTCCTCTTATCATCCTTCTAACAATCTATAGATGACTGAACTAGGGTCACAAATCGGCCACTAACAGTCCATTGACTAATTTTTTATAGGTCTCTTTAGATCTCTGCCTAAAACTCTCTCGATAGTCCACCAAAATCAACTCCTCTGCATGTCAATCCATTCTTGATATGGCACATTTATTCTGCATGCTCAATCTTATGCTCAGGTTCCACCCTCGTTTGGATCTGCTATCTCCACACATACTGAATCTGCAAACCATCCTCCATATCTGCGGTCTATATTGAAAAAATAAACCTCGCTCTAAGGGTCACAACTGCTCCTCTTCTACGCAAATTTGTCACAGTCTTAAGGGCACACCTTATGAACTAAACATGCTAGGAAATTGTCCTAACTAGGGTACTATACTTATGTACTTTTAATTTTTGTAGAACAAACCCTGTCCACCCATAGAAAAAACCACGACTCTTGCCTCCATAAGAGACTCTACCTAGCTCATATGGATCCATAGATTCTAGGAATTTCTTTGATTGAATCATGACATGAACTTTATACCTCAATGTCGATCTTCAAACTAGGGTTACCTCAGTCAATATTACGCCCGCATCTACTTCTGTTATGGCTCTAAATTATAGTGCAAGCCCTCCTCCATTTATGTTGCTCTTTATCACAGACATTGCGGCCTAATAACCACCACAAGACAATATCATATCAACCCTCTCTTTTATTTCATGTAGAAAATCTAACCAACAGGATTCAATATGATTTTGTAATGTACTAAAACAAGATATTGAATCCTTCCTACAATTTCCAGAAATAAAACACAATCGCACAATCACATATAAGTAAGAGAAATAAATTATCAATCGCACAACACAAAATGTATCTGGGGAAAGCAACTACTCAAAACCCCTCTATCTCTATTATGTATTAATTCAAGGAACCATGAAACAATACAATTCTTAATCTCTCATGAGATTCTCCAACACTCTGCCAATTGTGAACCTTCCTTTAGACTACCTTGCTCACACGATTCCTAGGGAATTAGATCCCTATTAATTAGGAAAATCATCCTTCCTTGATTGCACAATCCATCATGTCATCCCAATAGCTTTATAATTGCACATGGACAATTTTTTATGAATACAATTGATAGTTATGTTCCCTTTAACCTCTGTCTCAACTGGGTCTTCCTCGGAACTGACATGCATGCAACTATTAATAGTGAATTATCAGTTATCTGATTGATTGATCACTCATTGTGAATTAAATCTAATTTAATTCAGTGGGCCTCTCACTAGCTCTTCACTCAATTATAACTAGTTAAACTAATTTTAACTCAATTAATTGAGTTAACTAACTCACACCTACATCCCATTAATGCATCAACTGCAACTAGACTCCCAAAATATTAGAATCCATCTACATGCCTCATCTTAGACCCTCATGATTCGGACATATGTAGGAACATAATAAAATACATAAATAAACAGAAACATGGAGATGCAGTAGGAATAACACTTCATTTCATTACTATCAAATACTGAAAAATTCTTATAGACAGAATGGAAAACAAACTAGCTCGGGCGATGGTAGCTTATCTCTAAGAAGATATGTGGTGGCTACATGCCTCTAAAATGTGTTACAATCAGGCTTAAGGGCCTTTTATTATTGAAAAATAATAGAAAACCCTAACCCGAGGAGATTTAACACCAATAGTTTATGGGCCCCGTCGGGGGTAGTTGGGCAGCCAACTTCCCGGGGTCGTAACTTGGCCATATGATCTCTGTTTGATGCACATGATACCTAGTTAGAAAGATCTCTCCAAGGACTACAAGCAATAATGTGATTTCTATGAAATCACCAAAAATTTCATACCCAAATAATGTCGTTTGGGGCCTCAAAACGGCTCTAGAAGTTCAGGACCAGAAAAACTGACAAAAATAGTAAATTGTGCTATAATTAAGGAAACTGGAAAACTAAAAGAGAAAATGGCAAGAGCCCAAGTGGAATAGGTGAGTGGCCACCAATATCCACCTTGATCTCCTTAACTCGAATTTATTGAGCTAAATCAGTCATTATGACTTAGTTAACTGAACCAAGTTGTTATGAGATGAAATTACAATTTATTGTCCAATTTATTTAAGGGAAAAATAAATTAGACACCTCACATTCCTCACTCCCGGTACATCGAAATTCCTCACCAATGAAGGTGAATTTTATTTTTGTCCTTTCTAGTTGCCAATTTCACTGTTTCTTGTTGCAAATTTCAACACTCCCTCTCAACAAGAAAGGAATTCAATCTATCCTGATCTGGTACCTTTGGAATTCTTAATGCAACCCTTCTCTAGTGTTGTTTGCACCTGCAAATCCTAAAACTAAATAGCCTTCAAACAACTGAATCAATATAATGCATTTGGCATCAGAGTCTCCTGACTGCTGCTAGCTACTGCACCTATCTATTGGACTCTCTGTGTTGTTGCTAACATCTGCATCCGTGCCCTTTGCACTATTGCCAACTTTGATATGTGCTGCAGTATCTGACATCTGTCACTCTAATTTTTGTCTTCCTGACATCTGACTACATCAATCTAACTAATCCTTCCTTCTATTGTTGTAATGTGGACTCCTCGTAGCTAGGTTCGATCCATGAGACACACTATCTCAATGGACCCTACCCAAATTTCTTATCTTTGGATTATGTCTAGACATCACCCCACCTTTCACTTGGAGGTATGGTTGCATGTGCTCCCTCTGCCCATCTGGCTCAAATTTTCCCCCTCATGGAGGTCTCTACTTGAGTGGATGCTTCCACTTGGTCTCCTCTCTGCTTCTCCAATTGTGGCTGCTCCACAACCTTCAGAGACTATTTCTAACGTTGCATGTTGAGAGGTAATTAGTACTCCCTCTCAACAACCAAGTCTCTAACCTCTGCTTTGCTCCTCAAAGCTTTGCATGCATATGGTACCTCAATTTCATATAGGTTCTTGACTCGCGCACATTGTAATTGTCCCACTTTTACAAAATTTTCTCAAAAAGAGTTGATTTGAAATCGACAATATCTCCCTCATCCAAGCTCCAAATTGATTTTCCATTTGGGTAGCTTTTCGCAAGGAGTCCAAATATGCCCTTTTTTTTTACACCAAAATCTTAAGATATTATTTGCAAACTTGTCACCCAAAAATTCTTGCTCTAATACCATGTATAAAATCTAACCAACGAGATTCAATCTGATCTTGTAATGTACTAAAACAAGTTACTGAATCCTTCCTACAATTTTCGGAAACAAAACACGATCGCATAATCACATATAAGTAAGAGAAATAAATTATCAATCACACAACATAAGATGTATTTGAGGCAAAAAACTGCTATAAACTACTCTATCTCTATTGTGTATTCAGTCAAGGAATCATGAAACAATACAATGCTTAATCTCTCATGAGATTCTCTAGCACTTTGCCAATTGTCTCCCGCTAATCCAGGCAAAATCGGTCTAGTACTTAACCAATTCTGAACCTTCCTTTAGCTTGCCTTTGTCATTCAATTCCTAGGGAATTATCTCCCTATTAATTAGGAAAATCAGGCTTCATTGACTGTGCAATCCATCATGGAATCCTAATGATTTTATAATTGCACATGGGAAATTTTGTATAAATACAATTGATAGTTATGTTCCCTTTAACCTCTGCCTCAACTAGGTCTTCCTCGGTACTGGCATGCATGCAACTATTGATAGTGAATTATCAGTTATCTAATTTATCACTCATTGTGAATGAAATCTAATTTAATTCACTCGCTAACCTCTCACTAGCTCATCACTTAGTTAGAACTATTTAAATCGATTTTAACTCATTAAATTGAGTTAAGTAATTCACACCTGCACCCCACTAATGCATCAACTGCAACTGGACCCCAAAAATATTAGATTAATCCCTCTACATTCCTCGTCTTAGACCCTCATCTCAAATTTCTTGAGCTAACTCAATAATCATGACTTAGTTAACTGACACAAGTTGTTATAATATGAAATTACAATTTATTGTCCAATTTATTTAAGGGAAAAATAAATTAGACGCTGCACATTCCTCACTCCTGGTGCATCAAAATTCCTCACCAGTGTGGGTGCATGTTGTGAAACCAGCTCCAAAAAGAGAAGAAAAGAGATATCAACGCCTTAGAAATAAGCCACTTCGAGTGGGCAACCTCCAATACATTACATGAATGAACAATTCTTGGATGATACAAATTACAAAACCACCTTTCTATATATAGGATTCCCTGGGGCCACAATGTAATCCTAGTGGGGGCCAATGTAATCCTAGCCAACCTAACAATAATAATTTAAGGGCACAATAATAATAATATGGGGGTTACAGGGGTACAATAATAAACATAAGTGGGTTACAATAACAACAATAAGGGACTATACTAGTCATATAGGGACCTAACATGCCCCTCTCCTTCAAAAAAGTGTTGTCCTCAACGCTTGAGTAGCTCTGGGTGCTTCTGTATAAAATGCTTATCCTCCCATGTAGAATCTTCAGTGGGTAAGTTCTTCCACTTGATGAGATACTCTGAAATTGATCGATTCTGTAGCTTTTGAGTTCTTGTTTCCACGACCGCTTCAGGTTCCAATATGATTTTTCCTTCCTCATCAAGTTCTGGCAATATCGTTTGAGCTAGAAGATTTTCACCTATAACCTTCTTTAAGCATGAAACATGGAAAACTGGATGCACTCGTGAAGAAGCAGGAAGCTCCAATTGGTATGCCATAGTACCAATCTTTTGCAACACCTTGTAAGGACCATAGTATTTTGGCGATAATTTATTATCCTTCTTAGCTTGCTTGAGGGACATTTGTTTGTATGGTTGTAGCCGTAAAAATACCCAGTCTCCTACATCAAAAATTCTCTCGCTGTGATGCTGATCTGCCTGTTGTTTCATTTGATTTTGTGCCAAATTCAGGTTATCCTTTAAGAGTTGGAGGACTTCTTGTTGATGCTCGATGTGATTTTCCACTGCTTGAACCTTCAAATTTTCTCTTAAAGATGATGTGATGGATGGTGGATGATATCCATAAAGTGCCATAAATGGGGTCATTTTTTCTGCAGCATGGAAGGAAGTGTTATACCACCATTCAGCGAGAGGTAACCATTTGACCCATTGTGTTTGTTTATCATATACAAAACAAAAAAGATATCCTTCTAAACATTTATTTACTATCTCAGTTTGACCATCGGATTGAGGATGATTAGATGAGCTATGAGCTAATTGAGTACCCAAACAAGAAAATAACTCCATCGAAAAATTTCCAGTAAAAATGGGATCTTTGTCGCTCACAATAACCCTTGGGTTCCCATGTAGCTTTTGAATTGTGTCCATAAATGTAGTAGCAACTGTACTTGCTTTAAATGGATGAGATAATGCACAAAAGTGTGCATACTTGGTAAGTCTATCAACTACC